>JASCZW010015373.1:0-20705 GCA_034211315.2 Aedes japonicus | reverse complement strand
CCAGAGTCAGATGCTTAATTACACCGACTTAATGAACATTGGTATCCGGTGTGAAAGAATCATGGGAAACCACAATTGTATGTTCAGGATGGTCTTGCAAATTTCTTCAAAGCTCAACGGTTCACATTTTAATATCCTAATCTGATTTCAATTGATTGAAAATTAATTAAGTTCCAATGCGAACGATTTGCCTTCCAAGTACATCGAAACTAATTAAACTTCAAGTGAAATACGAAAATTAAATTCAAACAATTGCCTTCAGCGCCTCTCCCATTCCTTTTGAACGGTTCCATTTATCTGCTTCAAGATCCTTCAAGTGGCTGGGTTTCTTGTTGCACTTTGTAGCTGTGCACTACTTTCCAATGGGGCGTTCAGCTTCCGGAGCCACACGCCACGAACTGCTGCCGAGCAGCAATGATGAATGTTTTCACAAAAGTGACGAGCAGTTGAGAGGCTTCTTGAAATTAATTGAAAAACAGTACCCAACTGGAGGGGGAGAAATTAGAACCAAGTTTTTCCTCCGACGCTCCTGGGAAGGACACACAATCATTGATCGTTTCTCGAAGAGTGGGGGCAAAATGGTGGAAACAGGAAACAGAGTCGAAAATTTATTTCCCACTTAATTTTCTCCTTCCGGGTTTTCCCTGATTTTCTTTCGTTCAGTCCAAAAGGTGACTGGTAGTTTCTCACCCCTTGTCGTTGGATGGAAAAAGGGGGAAATTAAGTGGGTAAGTTTTCCACACCATTGGAGCAGCTTGTTTCGACTATTTCAACGAGTACAATGTAGTACAGGAATTGGTTTGAAATGGAGCATTTTGTTTCGTGCTTGCCACCACCCGTTTTCCACTTGATTTGATTGCAATTATTTATCAAGTGACAGCCGAACATTGCACTACAGTTGCAATTACAACTAATTAAATACGATCTATTATTTTGCCGCTGTCTGGTGGGGATTTCTCTGGCAGTAAAATGTGTCATTACAACGAGCTTGCCTGGGTGTGATTAACGGTTGTAAATGCTTTTGTAAGGTGGATCATTGTGTGTTTGAAAATCCACAAGGGCTGGATACAATGGTTTGCAATCGATGAAGTCTTTTAACAATTTCTGAAATTTTGCATGGAAACTGCTTAAAATCTTCAAGCGATAAATTTCTAAACTGATATCATTATTTTCTTGACGTGAGATTTAGTTAAGAGGATATACCTTGAACTTAAACCCTAGCTTTAACATGTTAGGGGTGGCTCAAAACGGTGTCTATTTTCCAGATTAGGGGCAGCTATATTCGAAGACCATACATAAATCCTTGCACAGGGCTGGTAGCGGATTTATGGATAAATAATAATGACTTTAGTGGCTAAAATAAAAAAAAATAGTGATCAAATAGAGACTAAAAAGTGATACCCAAATTTTAGTATTTTTTTAATTTTTTATACATTGGTCTAAGTAAGGAGTGTATCGAATATAAGCTATCCACATACATTTGCGTTGTACGCATGTATTTGTGATGGTTTTTTATGCTCTGAACAAGGCATGCTGTGCGTTTGACTGTCAGCTTTCTTTTGTTAACTTGTTTGTGCGGTTCAAATTCTGCGTTTTCAAAATGTCGCGTATTGAAAAGGAAGTGAAAATTAAGGTTCTGGACAAATGGCTAAGTGAGAAGGGTATTACTGTGCGAAAATTGGCGAAGCGGTTTGGAATTCATCATGCGAGTGTTAAAACCATCATTAATAAGTTTGGGGAACACTATTCTTTGGATGAGCTACTAGGAAGAGGCAGAAAACCTGGTTCTTCCAACCCGAAACTGGAGCAGAAAGTGGTATCTCTAATCATGAAAAACAAATCAATGTCAATACATGATTTGGCCAAAAAAACGAGTGTCGGAATGATCCAGCGTATCAAGAGGCGAAACCACCTGAAGACCTACAAGAAGCAGAAAATCTCGAAACAAAGTGCAGAACAGAAGAAGCGAGCAGCAACAAGGGCCCGGAAATTGTATTCGCGTCTTTGGCAGCGTCCGGATGCATGCGTTTTGATGGACGATGAGACCTATGTAAAGGAGCACTCAAAACCCCTTCCAGGTCCACAATACTTTACTGCCGTCGTTGGGGAGGATGTGAGCGATGCGGACAGGTCGATTCAAGTGGAGAAATTCGGTCGAAAGGTACTGGTATGGCAAGCAATATGTTCCTGTAGTTTGAAGTCAACCATTTTTTACACTACCAGAACTATAAATGCGGAAATCTATCGATCTGAGTGTCTCCAGAAGAGATTGTTGCCTTTATATAAGAAGCATAGTACACCTCCACTGTTTTGGCCAGATTTAGCGTCGGTTCACTATGCCAAAACCACTCTCAATTGGCTTGCGGAAAAGGGTATAGATTTCGTTGAGAAAAATATCAATCCACCAAATTGCCCTCAGCTTCGACCCATCGAACGTTAATGGGCAATCGTGAAGACGATCTTCAAGAAGACTGGTAAGGCAGCTGGGAACATGCAGGAGTTCAAAAACATTTGGGTTCAAGCGTCCAAAAAATGCGATGCAATACTTGTCCGGAACTTGATGAAGAGCATTCGATCCAAAGTTCGAAAATTCGTGAAGGAATAACTTAAATTTCATCCGGTCTTCATTATGTTCAAGTTTAACCGCGTACAATAAAGGATCAATTTTTTGTATGAATAAAAAATCGGTTTTCAACATAATTTGAAAGAAAGTTTTTGGATAGCTTATTTCCGATACACTCCTTACAGTAAAAATGAAATAAGTGATCACCCCCGTTTGCAAAAATGAATAATACTGCAGCGCAATATGACTTTTTAGGTTTTTCTTGAAAAAAAACCCTGTAATCAAGCAACGTTTTTCTCTCCAGGGCATCCTGCACTTGGTCCGTAGCTCGCTTTTGCAAAGGCAGGTCTATACGCACGGTTGAAACGCGGTTGTAAGCATGGCCTGTGCTAGAATTACCTCTAACATATCTTGCTTCTCAATTCCTTTTTTGAGCCGTTGTCATGTGAAGCTGTTTCCACCACCCTAATCACCTGAAGGTATTTAGGCTCACCTACAGCCGTTTTCTTAGTAAACAACTGGGGCCAATACTCCTCAATTCGGAACTATGTACTCAAGGTTAGCCCCTAGCATTTTAACAAGTTCCATTCGTCAATAAGAAGATCATAGTTGACCAGAATCGGAAGTAACTTGGTGATTTTCATAACATACTTGGAGCTTTCACTGCATGTGACGGATGGTGACGACCTAGAACATCCTGAATATGAAGAATAACGTTGTACTCCTTTAGTCTTGTACTTGTTTTTTCGTACTGGATTAAAGTATTTGACAGTTCGTACAACGCTGTACGTTGTATGTCTGTCCCAGGTATAAGGCGTTGTTCTAGAATGTTATCATATGCATACGTATTATTAAATTCTCGTTGATAAAGGTTATATATTTTTGTACTTTTCTGATAGGTTCTAGGTCTTCCAAAATGTACTTGAGTTCAAAAGTTCAGATCTACATTAGCTTTTAGGGCTATATAAGGTTATAATATGTATTCAAACATATTGAATGAACCTTTTGGAAGGTCAACAGTCATTATTTGATAGTTTTATGATGTTCTAGGTCATCCAAACTGTCCTTGAGTTCAGAACTTATGATCTACAGTAGTACCTACAGTTTTTTGGACTATAAAAAGTTACGCTACGCATTCAACCATATTCAGTAAATATTTTCGAACGTAAAAAAACATCATAAGATAAACGGGGATGATGTAGGTCATCCAAACTGTCCTTGAGTTCATATCATATGATCTACAGTTGTAACAGTAGGTGTTTAGAGTGTGCAAATATGTATTTAACAATAATGATTGAACAGCGTGGAAGGCCAGAATACATAATGCGACAACCTGGGGATATTCTAGGTACACCAAACTGTCCGTAAGTTCAAAACATAAAATCTACAGTTATCACAGTAGTTTTTTTAGCTATATATGGTGACCATCTGTATTCAAACATATTCAATGAACCTTAAGGAAGGTCAACAGTCATTATTTTATAACTTTGAGATCTTTTAGGTAATCCAAACCGTCCTGGAGTTCAGAACTTGAAATCTACGATAGTAACAGTTGTTTTTTGGGCTACACAAAGTTGCGTCACGTATTCAAGTGTATTCAGTGAATATTTTTGAACTTAAAAATACATAATAAGATAATCATGGGATGTTCCAAACTGTCTTGGCATTCAGAACTTAAGATTTACAGCTATAACAGCAAATTTGAGGCAATACAAAGTTACAAAAAATATTCAAACATTTTCAATTAATATTCTTCAAGATAAAACATATTATGAAGCAGTATGACATGTTTCAGGTCATCCAAACTATCCTTAAGATCAAAACGTAGGGCCTTCTACAGTTGTAACAAAAGTTTTCTGGGTTTTTGCAAAGCTTTGACGAGTATTGAAACATATTCATTGAATATTTTGGAAGAACAATGTCTGTTGTTGATAATCTTCGGATGTTCTAGGTTATCCAAACTTTCCAGGAGTTCAAATTGTATTTGAATTGTAGATTAAAATCTACAGGTGAATTGTACACACACACACATCTTTAATTAATATGCTGAAACGTCCACAGACATCATATGATAACCTTGCTAGTTTCAGGTCATTCAAACTGTCCTTCAAATCTTAAGGTCTACAACCGTAACAATAACTTTAGGGCTATACAAAGTTAAGTTAGATTAAATTAAATTAAGATTACAGGTATACCTCGATAGTACGTACATCAGCTTTGTCACTTCAAATAGCAATTGCATAAAAACTACTGGTTTAATCTGAAATCTAATACAATCAAAATTAAGAGCAGCCTTCCGTCCTACTTTTGATTGTATTAGATTTAAGATACAATCAGTAGTTATTATACAATTTTGATTTGAAGTGAGAACGTTGATGTACGTACTATCGAGGTATACCTGTATGTCATAATGTAAATTGATCGTCCAGGTCATGCTGGTGGGCATCTAGATTTTTGGTGTATATTTCTCGACATTATATAGTGCAACCAGATCGCATAATTTAGTTGCCTATTCTGCAATAGGAACAAGTGGGTTTTTTTTTTAACTTTTTACAATCCGCGGTACAAAAAGTGACTTTAGTGACTTTTGGATACAAATAGTGACTTTTTAGTGACTAGGCTCAAAAAAGTGACCAAGTCCCTAAAAAGTGACCTGCTACCAGCCCTGAAGTTGCATGATGATCCTCCGGCGAGACAGGGGGTGTTGATGCAGGCTCAGTTAGTCCCATGGACAACTCAGAAGAGATTAATCGGCATAGACCAAAGCAACGAAAACGGACTAACGATTGTAAATATGAAACATGGCATTGCGAATATTTCAACCTTGTTGGAAGTACCGGTGTGCTATCTGGTACATCTGGTATCTTCTCAAATTTTCAGACAATAAAATATATCCCATTAGTAAGCTTTTGGCATATTTATTTTATTCAGCTGCAATATCATAACCATACGCTGGCAACCTACGCTTAACTTAACTGCAGCATCAATTATAGTAACCCATGAGTCCGCAGACAAAATTTGACAGCTCTATCAGTCGAACTCTAACCGTGAAGGCAAAAACAGTGAAGCATCTACGTTCAGAAGTGTGCGTGTTCAACGAACGGCACCCCGCCGCGTCGAAAACGGACATCGTGCGGCATATTGTGGACGCTGGATACGCCCGTTCCGGCATCTACAACATCTTGGCATTACTAGACAACAATTAGAGCATCGAAAGAAAGCCCCGCTCCAGACGGCCCAAGAAGCTCCAAAGGATGTAGAAGAGGAAGACCGAGGGAAAAGTGACTACATTGCTGCGTGCGCTTGTCCGAGAGGTCGGTTTAACAGACCGAACAGTGAAAAAGTACCTGGTGAACATAAATACATGTCAGGAAGTGGAAGTCGCATCCACTGGTTTCGGAGCTGCAGGCAATGACGCAGCGGCAGCGGCTGAATAAGATGGTCAACTCGATTTTCCGGGCAAATCGTGACGTGGCGGTGGTGATGGACGAAGAGACTTATCTCACCCTGGATGGCAACGACTGGCAGGGCACTTCGTATTTTACTTCCCCAACGAAGGAAGTGAGCTCCGAGGTGATGTGCATTTCACACACCAAGTTCCCCAAGAAGGTGCTGCTGTGGCTGACAATCAGCGAGACGGGGATGTCAAAACCGCTCTTCTTTCACTCCGGACTGGCCGTGAACGAGGAATTTTACAGTTCAAAATTCCTGCCGGAAGTGACGAAGACGCGGAGTTCTGGCCGGATCTGGCGTCGGTCCACTACTTGAAGCGATCGTTGGAGGAGATGGAGCGGCTGAATATCGATGTGGTACCCAAGTCGGCGAACCCACTCAACGTCCTCCAGCTGCATCCCATCGAGAATTTCTAGGCCAACCTGAAGCGTAGGATCTACTCCAACAATTTTGTCGCGAAAACTGAGTAGGAATTGATAAATAAAACGAAGAAAGTACTGAAAAACATGCCTACACGCATGTTTTCGTCCGCCATAGCGAATGTTTCGGTTAACTGCCGGAAGGCCGCTCGCAAGAGCGTATAATTTTTTTGCAAGTAAGCTTAAATAATTACCTTTCACGGGAAATTTATCAAAAGCAATTATCTGTCTTAGCTTTTTTTATCATTATCCGAAATTTTTTCTTAATGCAAACGTTAGGTTCTGTACAGCATCTGACTGCAGCTTCTTCTGTACGGCAACCCGATTTTTCTTCATGTCTTCCTCAGATTTGAGCTCTTTGGAATGCTTCCATAGTGCCTGCTTCATAATAAAGGGCGAACACGAAATTATTGCGACACCGAAAATGTCATGCCAATTTTCATATAATGTTTAGAATCAAACCAAAGTTTTAGGGTAGTTTTATACATATATTTACTTCAAAAATCAAAAGAAAAGTTAATCGATGGAGCCTTGAGTGTAAAATTGAACGCATTTTCGCTTGATGCCCTCCATCAAAGTCTTTACAGTGTCATCCGGTACCAGTTTATCAGTTTTTTTTCCATTTTCTTAACATGTCCTTCTCGTCTTTGACTGTCTTCTTGCTCTTCCGAAGTTCCCGCTTCATCATTGCCCAGTACTGCTCCACCGGGCGCAGCTCCGGACAGTTTGGCGGATTCATGTCCTTTGGAACAAAATGGACAGAATTGGCCTCATACCACTCCAGGACACTTTTAGAATAGTGGCATGATGCCAAATCTGGCCAAAATAGCGGAGCTTCGTCGTGCTGCTGCAAGAACGGCAAAAGGCGCTTCTCGAGGCACTCAGATTTGTAGATCTCGCCATTTACTGTGCCCTTTGTCACGAAAGGCTCACTCCTCAGTCCGCAAGAGCAGATGGCCTGCCAAATGAGATATTTTCTCATTTCGACATTTTCTTCTTCTTAAATTTGTCGTCCACATAAAACTTGCTCTTGCCGGTGAAAAACTCCAACCCCGGAATTTGCTTAAAATCGGCTTCTATATACGTTTCGTCGTCCATCACACAGCAGCCATATTTTGTCAGCATCTTCTCGTAGAGCTTCCGTGCCCGAGTTTTAGCCGTCGATTGTTGCCGCTCATCGCGGTTTGGGAAGTTCTGTACCTTGTATGTATGTAATCCAGCTCTCTTCTTTGCATTCTGGACGTAGCTCTGCGACATGCCGATCTTTTTAGCCAAATCACGGCTTGAGACGTTGGGATTTGCTTTAATCATCCGCTTCACCTTTCCCTCTGTCTTTTTGTTCTCCGGTCCCGGTTTACGTCCAGCTCCTTTGCCGTGGTCCAACGTCAACCGCTCCTGGAACCGCTTCAACACTCTGGAGACGGTTGAATGGTGAATGTTCAACATTTTTCCCAACTGCCGGTGCGACAGGTCAGGAAATTCCAGGTGTTTGGAAAGAATTTGTTCTCTCGACTCGCGTTGGTTCACTTCCAATTTCGTTGAATCGAAAAACACGACTTCGAATTTGACAGCATGTAAACAATACAAATCAATGAGAAAGTGTGCAAAATTTGATTGATTTTTACCCAATGGTAAAAAAGTTATGCCCTGTTGAATGTGTCGCAATAATTTCGTGTTCACCCTTTATTTCCAAGCCTGCCGCACACTGACGGAACTATCATTACTTTCTCTTCATATCTTTCATTCTAGCCAAAAACTTTAATGTTCACTCTTGGTGCCTCATGGTGATGAGCGAACATCTCCTTCTACAACATGACAATAACGTTGTTTATGTACCAAAACCGCCAAGCCCCAAAATTCCGGTGGATAGATTTTGGGCCATAATGAAGGCCAAAGTTCGAAAATCGTCCAAGGTATTTAAGAACGAGCTGGAGTTGAAGAAGAAATGGATGAAAGTGACCAAAAGGTCGGCTCCACCATTGCACAAAATGTAATGAGGAGTCTTAAGGAAAAAGTGCGGGCTTTCAGCGATGGATAGGAAATGGAATAAAAAAAAGTATGACGAAACATAATCTATATGTATTAGTTCATTTCTTGGAAGTTTCAAGAAATTCCGACTTAAAATAAATTCTTGGCGAACACTTTTGTCTGATGCATTTTTGCGAGTACAGGCCTTAAAAGCTCATTAAAATTCAAAATTGAAATGAATGTAATAAACTTTTCAATAACTCCAAATTTTTTTTCATTTTTAATGTTTAAATAAACAATAGAAAATTTATTGAGCTTCATTTTCATAAAAAAAAATTGATGTACTAGATCCAAAGATATTGACATTTTATTAAAATTTGTTTACATCTTAAAAACGGCCTTACTTAAATTCTTTCGGAACACGGCATTGAATTCAGCGCGTGATTTTACATTGGTAATGAATATCACCTTATCAAGTTAAAAAATGCTGTTAACTAGTGTACTTTCCAGTTTCCATGAATACTTTTTTTTTATCTGAGTCGTGTTGACAGATCTGTAAATATACCCATAAATCATTGGTAGATGCGATCATGGTTTAGTCTGTTGTTGTGTTGTCAATTTACTTTGGACTTTTCCAAATAAGGCATGCATTCAAACGAAAATTAGGCCACCAGTGAAGTTGCTCTTAAAAACATGTATTGTTTCAAACAGAAGCACAGTATGAAAAACTGTTTTATTTTAAGTACCTAAATTAGTAGAATTCTTAATTTGCTTTTGGGCATTTGCACATGAATATGTTTCATAACTTTCCACTAAGTGTTAGGGAATGATTTTCAATGCAAAATTATACGTTTAACGATAAGTGATTCAATGAATTAAATGAAGATCTTACTCTAAATTTAATTGATCAAGTCATTCCAGAAGGTAAAAATGAGATTCTGATCGCCTTACCACGGAATCACAGTAATGAAAAAAAGTTATCCCATTAAATTCCGAAGAAAAATTTGTTTTTTGTTAAATTTTATAGATCTACAATCAAAAACTGTCTCAGGACTACCTCATTACACTACACTAAACTTTCTCTGACGCATCTTAAATTCCATGGGAATGGAAAAAGAAAAAAATGAAAGTAAAGCGTAGTTTGAAAATATTACTTTCTACAAAATTATTTATTTCAGTAAACAATTGCTCGTTTTGCTTCTTTTCAAATCCTTTTTTTTCGTTCATCATGCAGGTTTTAACCATTTGAACCTCCTCACACGCTGGGCAGTTTTGCATATTTTGACATATCAACCCAAGTGGCAAGCGAATTATTTTACAGATGAGACCGTCGCGTAACTACTTCATTCACAACTGGCGCGTGACCTGAATCTAAACATTCGCCGCCTAACCGCCAATAGACGCTACAGTCGCGTGATATTTCTCGTTATGATTCAACGATACAAAACCATAAATCTTTATTCTCGTTGTACACCATACTCGAACTCGATGGGACACAAACCCAATGGTTTTGTGTTTCGCGTAATTACTTCGATCTACTGGGACGTGGGAGCACCCTGCATTGGCTGTGATTGATAAAACTCGGGGAACTCCCATATTCCGTGTCCAAGCTTGGACACGAAACAGATCGATCTCGTACAGAAACACGCTGAGCAGTAGTCAACGCTCAAACGACATTCGCAAGGGAAGGAGGTGCCACTCCGACGGTAATTAACATAACAACATCAATATGGCCACTCTACGCCGCGCCGTTGGTATCTATCTGGACAGGCTTCATTAGAAGTATATGTGTTATGAGGTAATAATCGATGCTGGATTACATCAGACGTTGTAATTATACTGTCAGTAGAAGCTGCACAGATCATGTCGTTAATGTATCTGTTCACCTCCAAGAGAAAGTTGCCAATAAATCACATGCTTGCTGGGAATGTCCAAGCGAATTCTGGCTTAACGTGCAGGCATTGAACGACCGCAGCTCGAACATCCCCAACGGCTAAACGTGCGTATGATGGCCACTCTTTCGGTCTCCACTGCAAGCGCCTACTCACGGCTTGACGTCAGCGCCTCTCCGTCTTCATCGCGACGACCAGCATGCGTGTTTTGCCAAGAAAACACTTTCTCTTTCGTTCGCCTCGACCTCAAACTTCTACGGCCTGCTTTGCCGCAACATCACCGTCGTCGTCGTCAAGGGCGTTACCGACAGAAAGAACAACAACCGCGTACGCAGAGTTGCTATCTCTCGCCTGAGTGATGATTTATGTCACTTGGGGCTGGGATTTTCCAGTCTGCCCTTCCTACCGGAAGTGGCTCGGGCGAAGATGTTGCACATTTGGTTTCGACAATTTGTCGTTTCGACTAATCGACTGCCACTTATTTCCAGCGGTAATCGTATCAAATGTGTTTCGCACCTTCCATCGCTTCGAAATTTTGTGTTCGGCAGGCATTATCACATGTTTCGGGTGTTTGTATGGTAATTCCCTCTGTCTTCGGTTGTTCATCGAAAAGCTGCAAAAAATGTTGCCTTAACGACGGTGTGCCTGCCAAAACTAGCTATCAGTTGAACATTTTCGGATGTCGGCTGATATAAATTCCGGACAGTCGTTAGTTGAGCAAAACAAAAACATATGGTCCGAACTGCCATGAAATAGCAAATGCCTACGCGACGATGTTGACTGAGGTCGAGTGGCGTGCCAAACAACGTTGAAGGTGGCGTTCATGTGAAGCAGTTGGAACTAAATTGAAGAAAGGGGAACCGCGTAATATATGCTAATTTGTTCGGTGTGTTTGGTAATAATAGCAATTTGTCAGTTCCGAGTTCAGTTGGAACATTTGCAGTAGGGTCTGGTGGATTTTGATGAAATAAAAAAAATAATATGCACCGTCAAATATTAGGTACATATTTAGAGCACGTAAACGAATGCATTATTGTGAATACGTAGTGTAAACTTTCATTACTCTTCTAAGGACCCTGATATTTTTATAAGACTGCAAAACTTTGTCAGGCAATGATCGTAAATTTAAAAAGTAAATTTTAAAGACTTTTCTTGAAATCTTCAATTGACGTGGATGTCCGAATTTTTCAATTGATTTATTCGATAAAACGCAAAGATATGAATGCGAACTACACAGATAAGAAGAAACATTAAATTTTCTTCGTTATCCAATGCACACAAAGGCAATGCTAGATTTGACAGAAAATAATGGGATATTTCATGTCAATTTAAGCCCGCAAACAAACATCAATGCTGAATAACTGTTTTGTCAAACAAATTTGGAGAAGTTGTTCAGCTTTTCCTTCTAGAAAGCTATATAACTTCTCCAAATTTGATTGAACAAGCGGGTATCCGACACCGATGTTTGATGGGCAGCCTGAATCTAGCCTATTGTATGAAAAATTGCATGCATTGTTGTATGGTGCATGCCAGATTGCAAACAATTTCGTTATTTACGCCTCTTTTGGCTTGGAATTAAACGAGGGCTTTGGGCTTGGAATTAAATTTTACGCGCTTGTTCAAGTTAATTATTGTTTTCTGTGTAGATGTACGAAGTATGACTAAAAATGAAAATTTTCTTTAAGGGACAAAAAGACTTGTTTATTAAAAGAAAAACTGATTGATTTATTTTGAAGGCACGTCTCTTCGCTGTAAAAAAAAAATGAATACGGTTCGTCATCAGCTGTTCGACGATGCTTTATCCTGATGTTTAAACAGGAGCGTCGGACAGCTTCTTTATCGATTTGGCGAATGCATCTAAGGACTGTATCGAATATAAGCTATCCACATACATTTGCGTTGTACGCATGTATTTGTGATGGATTTTTATGCTCTGAACACTGCATGCTGTGCGTTTGACTGTCAGCTTTCTTTTGTTTACTTGTTTGTGCGGTTCAAATTCTGCGTTTTCAAAATGCCGCGTATTGAAAAAGGAAGTGAAAATTAAGGTTCTGGACACATGACTAAGTGAGAAGGGTATTACTATGCAAAAATTGGCGAAGCGGTTTGGAATTCATCATGCGAGTGTTAAAACCAGCATTAATAAGTTTGGGGAACACTGTTCTTTGGATGAGCTACCAGGAAGAGGCAGAAAACCCGGTTCTTCCAACCCGAAACTGGAGCAGAAAGTGGTATATCTAATCATGAATAACAAATCAATGTCAATACGTGATTTGGCCAAAAAAGCAGGAACGAGTGTCGGAATGATCCAGCGTATCGAGAGGCGAAACCACTTGAAGACATACAAGAAGCAGAAAATCTCGAAACAAAGTGCAGAACAGAAGAAGCGAGCAGCAACAAGGGCCCGGAAATTGTATTCGCGTCTTTTGCAGCGTCCGGATGCATGCGTTTTGAAGGACGATGAGACCTATGTAAAGAGGACTCAAAAACCCTGCCAGGTCCACAATACTTTACTGCCGTCGTTGGGGAGGATGTGAGCGATGCGGACATGTCGATTCAAGTGGAGAAATTCGGTCGAAAGGTACGGGTATGGCAAGCAATATGTTCCTGTGGTTTGAAGTCAACCATTGTTTACACTACCGGAACTATAAATGCGGAAATCTATCGATCTGAGTGTCTCCAGAAGAGATTGTTGCCTTTATATAAGAAGCATAGTACAACTCCACTGTTTTGTCCGGATTTAGCGTCGGCTCACTATGCCAAAGCCACTCTCAATTGGCTTGCGGAAAAGGTTATATATTTCGTTGAGAAAAACATCAATCCACCAAATTGCCCTCTGCTTCGACCCATCGAACGTTACTGGGCAATCGTGAAGAGAGTCTTCAAGAAGACTGGTAAGGCAGCTGGGAACATGCAGGAGTTCAAAAAAATTTGAGCTGAAGCGTCCAAAAAATGCGATGCAACACTTGATGAAGAGCATTCGATCCAAAGTTCGAAAATTCGTGAAGGAATATTTTAAATTTCATTCGGTCTTCATTATGTTCAAGTTTAACCTCGTACAATTAAGGATCATTTTTTTCTATGAATAATATATCGGTTTTCAGCATAATTTGAAAGAAAGTTTGTGGATAACTTATTTTCGATACACTCCTTATATATATCCTGCAGATTTGTCAGAATATTTCACTCCTCTTCTGTCCGCATATTTTTGACTTGAGAGCTTTGTAGTAGCATCCATCTCTCGTATTTTTGCCCTGTCGATAGTTTCGGCTGTGTTAGAGTCCCAAAGGGTAGGAATCGTTCTCCGGTATTTCCACCCTACAAGTAACTCAAATGGCGTAATTCCAAGTCGTGCTTGGGGATTCAAGGCATTGTGGATATGGACGTAATTGAATAATGCACTTTCCCAATTAGGGCCATCTATCTTAGCTGCCGCTAGTGCCTTTATAATGCCTTGGTTCTGGCGTTCTACTGCACCGTTGTTTTGTGGACATAACGGTTTCGACTTTCCCTCCTGACGCTTCCCATTGTCACTCTGCAATACAAAAGGTAATTCCCAAATAAAGAACACTTTTTGAAGCGCCTCATTTGTACTTTTACTATCAGTAGATTTAATTTCTACCACAGCTAAAAAACGTAAGTATGAATTTTCCGGTAAGACAACCATGTACAGTCGAAAAATCCACCTGCAGAATTTCCCATAGTCCATCAGGAAGTATTCTACTTAACAGGGGTATTGGTGGATTTCTTCTGGAAGTAATTGTGCAAGTATTGCTCGTTTTTACAAATTTTTCAATGTCTGTGCTCATGCTCATGTCCCAGGAAACCAAATCTCTGATCCTTTTCTTTGAGGAACACCCAATATGTACCTGATGGGCTTCCTGTATAACTTTAAGGTGAAGTTCTGCGGGAAGAACAACCATATCATCCGTGAAAACCATCGATCTAAACACCCTCAATCCTCTGGATTGAGCTTTACAACGCACGAGTTGCTTTGGTCAAATGCCTGAAATTCGGAATCGGTTTCGGATTCTATCTGAATATTTTGCCATGTGATATTCATAGATCCAGCATCCAATGAATAAAGTAATTGCCTATCGTCGTCTTCTTCAAAAGGTTCGTCGATTTTCGACATCAGATAGAGGCGTGATAAAGCATCCGCTATATTCAGGTGTCGTGGAATTCGCTTAACTGTAAAATCATAAGCTTGCAATCGAAGGGCCCATGACTCTGCTCTTGTAATTGCACGTTTATTTGATTTCAGACCTTTTCCAAAGATGAATTCGTTGGCTTCTGCATCTATTCGGACCGCAGAAGCTTTTCCCAAGAGGTAAAAATTAAACCTTTCGATCCCCCAGACCATTGCTAGAGCCTCCTTCTGCGTTTGTAGGTGCTTCCTCTCGGCGTCAGTAAGAGCCTTCGATGCACATGAAATTATCCTTGGAATCCCATCCTTATTGAATTGGATGAGTATTGCGCCTAAGCCAATTGGCGATTCATCCACATAAAGTTAATTCCTCTTCTTTAGGGTAAATAAACTCATTTTCCTCTCCTTGACCCCTGTAGAAGTTGTCTGATTTTACAATATTTCTCAATTTCTCTGCTTTTTCTACCCTTTAGCGAATGAAGCGCTCCATGAAGTTCGTCAAACCCAGGAAGCTTTTAACTTCTTGTTTGGAAACTGATCTTCGGAAACCACGAATAGCTACAATTTTCTCCTCTTCGAGTTGAAGTCCTTCCTTCATTCAAATTTGACGAATTGCTGTCCATACACGCTCTTCTTCTCGTTAATCCGTACATTGTGTTCGTGGACCATTTTCAAAACCCTCTTCAAGTTGTCGTCGTGTTCAGGTTTTGTTTTCCTCAAACAAGAATATCGTATAGCACTCCTTCCGGCTTTGCTGATAAAACTAGTGAAAGATGTTATAACCACTTGAGAACCTTCAGAAAACCTATTGGCTGCCATCAAAACCAGCATAGGGCCAAACGGCCACAGCTGTCAAACTTCACTGTGATACCGTGGTTAGTTTTTGTTGTTCTGCTTTGTTCGATTCTCTGCTCTTCTGATTCATCAAGCAGTAAATAATATCCAGGAAAAAAGTTCTAGCGTTGCGGGAAATTTTGTTTGATAGCAAAACATCCAAAACAAATTGAGTTTTTTTAAAGCTTATCATGCTCATATGCGCATTTAATTTTATGGTGAATAATGGCACGATATGAGCCGAAAATAAAAGCGTCTCGGAGATTATGCGAGTTTACATCAACAAGAACAAAATTGAAACAAATATATTCGATAAATTAATCAGGAATTTCCTGAAAATTTATGGAATTTAAGAAGGTATTCTAAAAGAATGCCTAAATTGGTCTAAAGTTCATTTGTATTACATTTAAAATTTGGTGTATATATTTTTCCACATTTCAATTATTTCATAAATTTCAATATGGCGAGTGGAAAAAACCACAGTTTTGTCAAAAAGCCAACTTATCTTCGCAATGGCTACTATAAAACTTTTTGGTCATTTGGTGCCTTTCTTCAATGAAAATTTTCCGTTAAATCCATTTACTGGAGGCAAAATGGTTTTAAAATGATTTTTCAACTGACCTTAATAAGATAATTTGAATGAGTCTTAAAACGGCTTTTTAAAACAGCATTTTACGAGCTCATAGAGTTAAAATGAACTCTTTGATAGGAGTAAAAAAATCTTTAGAAGACAAGGTTTTAGATCGTTGTAAAGAAGCTGTAAAGGTTCTCATAAACCTGACTAATATTTGAAAACTATTGGCACCTCTTACTGCCATAATAAAACCAATTTGATTTCTAGTGGCTTTCATAAGCCTTTAATAAAAACTAATAAAGCTGGATGGTTTTGGCAATGTTACTGGGGCACTCACATTCCGATAAGACTGACAGGATATATTCCAATGTATCATCAAATCTACTACAAGTCTTCTATATATCTTATAAATAAAAAGAAAATAGAAAATATATCTTATTTTCTAATGAGCACTGAATTCTCTAATTGCTGAACCCTAAATATTAGCTCTTTCCATTTTTTTTATCTGGATGTCAAAGGTTCGATTCAAGATACAGTCGAATGTATTTTAGGGTAGAAAATTGTGCTTGCCACACACTACATGAAGGATTGCGTGCTGTAGAATGAAAAAGAAAGCCCGCAATTGTGAACTGGGGAAAGGTTTCAAAGAACACCAATTTAATCGTTTGTCAACCATAGCATGGAAGTTGCCATGATACTTGTCAAGCTTCCAGCTTTGTTGCTCTTAAAGCAGAATACATTTCTAGGGTTTTTTTGCATTAGGGCAAATCTGCAATTGAGAGACTCTCTTTGATTACTTTCTCTTTCATTCATATTCCATTCAGCGTTACGTTTTTCATTCAACGATTTGTAGAGTATGGTAGCCAGCACTGTTGTGTTTCTATCTGTACTAAAGAATCCCTCGAAAGATTTATAATGGCGCTGTAATAAATGAAAGAGAGCGAGAGAGGAGAGAGCCTCTCATTGTTAGATTCGCCGTTTTGAAAAAAAATCCTAGATTTGATCGACTATATCATACAAATATGTCCGAACAGCAAAAGTTGTAACTGGGGAGTCATGAGTAGCGGGACTAGATTCAAGTCACGTTTTCCACCACTCCTCCCGAAAAGAAAAAAAAGAGAGAGAGAGAGAAGAGAGAGAGAGAGGGAGAGAGAGAGAAAGACAGGGTTGCCACATGCACAGATTTATCTGTATTGATACAGATTATTTTTTTTTAATTTTTCATACAGATATCTGTAAGTAAAGATTACAGATTACAGATTACAGATCAACATTTTTAAGATTTTTGACAATTGTTTGTTCACTCTAAAACTTCATATTTAAAAAATAAGTACATTTTGAGAACCAAGCTTTTAACAATTCTACTTTCAGTGTGCTGTTTTGTGCTCGCCCATGAAGCAGACGTTAATAATTGACACTGACACTACAGTGACAAATAACAGCCAGTTTGTGTGTGTGCACCCAAATGATTTCTCCATAAAATTTTTGAGATATATTTTTAAGAAAATTTTATAGAATTTCCCAAAGATTCTATGAAAAGTTCTCAGCCAATCATTAAGATATTCCTTCTGGCGTTTCTACAGGTATTCTTTTGGAGTCTGTAGGCATTCCTCTTGGGATTCTCTCAAGAGTTTCTTTGGCATCTTATCGGAAGTTTTTCAAAATTTTCTTGTGATGAAATTTTTGGAGGAATCCCTGGAGTACACCTGAAAGAACTATACTTAACTCCTGAAGTAATTCGTTGAGATAATCCTGATTTGTTGGAGCAATCTAAGAAGATTTTTTGTTGCTCAAATACCATTGTATAGTATATTTAATTTTCAACTCCGCAAAGAGTTTTTGAAGAATTATTTTTTAAAATTTTGTTAAGGATGTCTGTAAAGATTCTTACATACAGAAAATACTTCAATAACTTGTTCAAGTAGTCCACTGAAGAAATGTTTGTTTCAAAGTTCCGCAAGATTTTTATAAAAATACTTTTCTTCCAATTTAGTATTTCTATGCATTCAAGCAGAGGATTTTTTGAAGCATAGTTGCTTCGAACTTGATGTTTTGTTATCTTCAATATAATCTTGCAGTGTGAAAACCAATACATATTTTGAGCAATTGTCAAATAGTTCCAGAACGATGGCCCCGATTACATAAAAAGGGCTTTTGTACTTTGGAGCAGGGGCGTAGTGAGGCGGTGGCGAAAGTGGCCCCCGCCAGGGGCGCCAGACCTCAGGGGCGCTGAAGCTGAAGGTGCTCGAGCTGTTTTTTGAAATTTCTTTTTTTCATACTCAGGCTTCTTGATGCTAAAACGTTTTACAAAGAGCTGAAAAATAGAGATAAAATTAAACATCAAAGAATGCTTTACAGTGTTTCACCGAACGTGGTTTTTCCCTTTTTTGCTGTTTGATAAATTTATGTTTCGTAACATTTTCTCGGATTTCGGAAAAGGATTTGATGATGATGATGATATAGCATCGGAATTCTCATTTTTGACAGGACACGGACTCGCATCTGTGACACTTTCACAATTAAAGGAGGTCGCATCAGGCTTTCGGATTAAAGTATGCTACTGATATTGATACAGTAGAGCTTGAATCTGAAGTAGAAGTTTTTAAACGGCAAATTGGGGAGATGTTGCCGGACCTGAGCTCTTCTATTTCATTAGACATATTAAACTGTATCTATTCTCTCCAAGATGTTTGACGCTTCCAGTTACAGTGATATAGTGTGAGCTTCAACAAGTTGTAAATAATAAACAACTATACTTTAGAATGACGTAAGACCTCTGGTTTCGCCATTATTTCGATAGAAAAGGAATAGCTACCAGATCTTGATTTAGATTTTATTGTTGATCAGTTTGCTTTAACTAAGGCACGTAAGGCGAAGTTATGAATTAAAACGAACTTCCAGTAAATATAAACGTGAATAAAAGTTATTTTAACGGATAAACATGAATTTTTACTGCTGACTTGACCTATTAGACTCGATGTAACACATACTTGTAAAAGTAATAATAAAGATGAATCGATGTAGATACATGCAAAAAGCAATATAAGCTGGGGCGTCATTTTCTTGGTTTGCCAGGGACGCCACCAACTCTTACTACGTCTCTGCTTTGGAGCAGATGGAGCATTGGTAATTATTGGTTCTGACCGATCCGTCAAGAGGCTGCTTTGTGAGTGTCTTTGCTGGATAAATATCAAATGTACTGGCTCTTTGTGCAACCTATGCATGCGTAAAGCCGCCATAGAACCTGGAACAGTTGATCCAATACGATCTAAGGAAATTCAGATGATACAAAGTCTTTAAAAGTTCTGCAAAAACCTGACGGGCTTAGGAGTTTCAGATTTCAAAAAACATGTTTGAAATATAAATCGGGGTAACATCAGGAGAAATGCTTCGATCCGGATCTCTCGATGATACCAGGCAGGAGGCTTTCTACTCGATCTGTTGTACTTTCTATACCGAGTTGACTAAACAGATAAATCCAGTTTTGACTACTGCATTGAGCGATCACCCCATGAAGCGGCACGCTTTGAAGGAGTTCAACCCAATTATTTAACAATATCTGAACTAATTTGAAAGCGATGATGAACAGGCCATTAAAAATATGAGCTTCGTGAGCTGAGGACGGCAATCATCTGTAAGGACATCGAGGTGGAAGAATCGGATGACTTGGAAACATGTTGGGAAAAACTGCTGTGTTTCAAATGAGCAGATCGGAAGCTGGCTTTTCCTTTGCTAAGAAAGTTAATTAAGAATTTTCTACTTATTCCGTATTCTTCGGCAGATTTCATGATTCATTATAATATCAATACTGGCTCTATCAGAAGGGCTTAAGTGCAATGATCGATTTTCCCCGAGAAGACTGATCCGTTTTCCTGTAGAAAGCTGTAACAGTAGCTTGAAAATGTTATGATAAATATCCAAACATTCTTAATGAATGCCCTGGAAGACCAACAGACATTATGAGATGCCAAACATGCCAAACATACTAACTTTGTATAGCTTATAAGGGATCGTCCATTAATTACGTCACGCAAAAATTGACTTTTTTTAAACCCCCCTCCTCCCCTTGTCACGTTTTTTGTATGGACCTCCAAATTTTTTGTATGGATCGTCACGTTTTCTCAAACCCCCCTCCCCCCTTACTGCGTGACATAATTAATGGACCTTCCCTAACGCTACCGTTACAATTGTACACTTTATGTTTCGAATGACCTTAAACTAACAAGATTATCATATGATGTCTGTGGATGTTTCAAAATATGCATTGAATATGTTTCAATAGTTATCGTAGTTTTGTATAGCCCAAGAGGGTACAGATACTAGTGTATGTCTTAAGTTCTGAACTCAAGTCAGTTTTCATGAACTTGAACATCCCAACATAATCTGATAATGACTGGTGGCCTTACAGAAGATTCACGGAATGTGTTTAATTGCATATCGTCACCTTTCAGTGATTATGACTTCTGAACTCAAGGGCAGTTTTGGTGACCTAGAAAATCCCAAGATATCTCATTATATCTGTTCACTTTCCAGAAGACTAAGGTTGGTCAAATACATATTGTTAGTTTGTTTGGTCCTGAAAGCTACAGTTACAGCTGTAGATTTTCAGTCTTGAATTCCAGGATAGTTTGAATAACCTAGAAGGCAGACATTATCTCATAATGTCTATTGATCTTCCAAGATATTCAATTAATATGTTGCAATAGACAGCGTAGCTTTGCATAGCCTAGAAAGCATTTGTTGCATCTTTAGGTCCTATAATCTGATCTCAAGGATAGTTTGGATGACCCAGAAAATATCATATTGCTTTACAAAGTGATAATGTAACCCACTCCGCGTCTTAGAATATTAGTTT
>JASCZW010015372.1:0-20700 GCA_034211315.2 Aedes japonicus | reverse complement strand
CTTAAGGGCGATCCTGTTTTTCGTATTTATGGCCCATCTGATGATATTTCATTACAGCGCATTACATTCATTAATGGTACCCGCGATCGAAAAATGGCTTGCCAGGTCAGTCAATCCAGCAAAACACCTGCGCCAATTCCATGAAGGACTTCCATCTGGCAGCGTTCTCGTATCGGGGGACACGCATTGAGTTGCAGTTTAGCTTGAAATGCATCTTTGACTTCAGTTCTCGCTGTACACCTAGTTTTTTTTCTACCAAGGTCAGCAAATTTGTACCGAGTTGTCAACAAATGGCTGAAAAAGTCAGTAAATCTCGGAATCATCAGCACATGAAATGCAGGGAAGATTATAAAAATAAGCTAGTATTTTTCTTTTCAAAAGATAATGTTGGAATGAAGTGCATTCAAAGGAAGTACATGTTGGAAGCGAACTTGCGATTTCTCGTAATTTTTGGGCACCATTTTTAGGTTTACCAGGCTTCTTCAGCTGTTTGAAATTTTACCGAACAGATTCGTAAGAGCATCCCGTGTTCAATGTTTGTGGGACATTGAAATTGGAGTCCTCAATTCGAAAGAATACTTTTTTCGAAGTGCGGAAAAAGAGCACTGTATGTAAGAAGAGTACCTGGTAAATACATGCCTGGACTTCTTGGTACTTCATGAACATTTAGAAGCACTGAATGAAAATGTGTCTAGCACGTCAAAAGTAATTCATATGAGATCATTTAATTCAAAAGTATTTCGAGATTATTCAAACCACTCAATAGTATTTTAGAAGAACTTTCTGTACTAAGTCCCGAACCAGCCAAAGGCTGAAAGGCACCATAATAAAGGAGAAAAATAAACTGCCTGTACTCAGAGGTATTCAGTGTGTGCTCAAAGTATTCGAAATCATTTGAAAAGCATTTAAAGTACTTAATAGTACGTTCACACTACTGCTTATATTACGTTGACATAGAGTACTCTTCACAGATAAAAAGAAGTCATTGAATTTTGCGCGTTACCTAATGCACATAAAAGGAATGCTAGATTTGGCAGAAAAGCGTCGGATATTTTTATGTAAATTTAAACCAGATAAACGCCAGAATCGTCGCCAGCTGTGTGAACGATTGCAAACACGGTTGAATGGCTCAACAGAGACCATGCAACCAACTGCGTTGTTGGCGCTCTCCCTTGGGCAACTTCAAACCAGCGAAAATTTTACGCGGTTAAAGATAAATTAAATTTTTTTCAGAGTTGATATTAGGCAAACTATACATCTCAGCTTTAATAATGGGGAATGCTGGCATTGGATATCAAACAATGTAATGTTATTTGACATCAAGACACTGCTATATCACAGAAATATAAGCTGTAGTGAGGATATACTATAAAAGTGCCTGAACGTATTTCAATGACTATTGATAGAAAAATTTGTGATCTGATTCATTAATTTAATGTAATGTATGTAAAAATTTAAACAATAATTTGCATTCTATAAAATTTCGTTTGGTATGCATTGCAACAGAAATTTTATTTGGTTATCAGAAATGTTATACACAGAAAAAAAAATCTGCATTTTTCATTGCTGTGATGTAAAATGTAAACGGAAGAAAGAACTTGCATGAAAATTGTTCTATCAAGGCAATGCTTTTTGCATACACACATGTTATCGACAAAATGTATGGAAATTCCCAGAAGTTAACACGATTCATAATGCTAATTTGTAAGTTTTGTGACGCTCATTTAAGTGCACGAAATTGAACAGAAATTCACACAACTTTTTCGAGCTGTGTAGTCAAAAAGTTGATTAAAATTATTCTGACCCATTAAACCTATTTTTGGTTTTCCACTATAGGGTATGTGTCCCTTGACTCAGCCTAATATGCAACAATCGATTACATTTTTCATTGTAACTCATAAAGTATTTGAGCTAGAAACAAAATTTAACTAGCTATACACTTCCTAAGATATGTTTAATAAGCAATCTGGTAAAATGTATCACAGCTACACAACTTGTTTTATAAAGTCAGAAACTTACGAGGGATATGGATGTAATGTCGGTTTATGGGTACCAAATTGGGTCTAATCATGGATGCAAGTTCGTCCCATTCGATTGATTTTCTATAAAATGCAATCTTCGTACGGGTTTCTTCCTGATTTTCTGATTTAAGGCTTTCCCAGCTGTATTCGCTCTACCCAACAAACAATTTCACAAACCAAACTGTACTTAAACTGCTAAAAACACTTAGGTGAGTTTTAAACATGATTTAGCGGTCATTCGACAATCAAAACATTATAATTCGCTCTACACAGATTTTGTTACTTTAATTTGTGTTAAGATGAGCCATATGAACAACATTTAACCGGAACTCAGACATTTGTATTGTAAATGTTACCAATAACAACATTTTTACTACGCTTTTCATACAACAGGCCATATTTGGGAACATAGAAAAAAATATGTCCCTTACATTGGGTCCACCGTTTGCTTGTTAAGTCATTGTTATTTTACTAATGTGACCTGTAAGTTTATAACATGTGACTATATTCTGTACATCTTGGCTGCACTATTCGGTTTATAGGTTCAATTTCGGCAAATTTAGATCATTGGAAGATCGTATAGATAATCTGTTCAAGCTAACCAGTGAAATCATGATGCCCCAAAAGTTCAAGAAATCGAAAATTACGTGGAAGTGAACTACTATAAATTGATTGATTATGTCTCAATTGCTTTGAAATCAACCGGTCATCCTGATAGCAACATAATTTTGTTGATTATCGAAGAAATAATGACATATTTGGTTCATAGGCCGAATCAAGGAGCTAGGCTAACATTACATCCCGTTACCCTATATAAAATAAAGGGTGTTTTGATCAAAATTTGGTCGACTTTAAGTTGACGCATTTCCTTTCATCGTGCATTAAAAAAAATTGCACACCCCTCATTTTGAAGATGTGTGCGTTTAGCATCATGCCTCTATCTTGATTTTGATATTAGGACTTTAGTTATCAAAATGTCGTCGAAGGAAGAGAAGCAACGGATCAAAATTTTGCACGTGCATAGCGAAAATCCAAACTACTCTCACGCCAAGTTGGTGAAATTGTTGAATGTGGCTAAATCAACTGTTACCAATGTATTAAAAGTTGTAGCAGATACAATAATATAAAAAAACAATAAATAAATCAACATACAAAAATAAGCAATCATTTAATCATTATCTGGGTAATCACTATTGATCGTGTCTACCGGTTCTTGTCAGCTTTTGTTTTCACCATTCGCCTCGACTCGCTCGCTTTCCGCATCAAAAAATCCTCTTCATCTTCTTCGCTGTGGATTTTGCGGGTTGTTTCTATTCGCTGTTCGTGTTCGACCAATCACGTTCTGGGCGAGGCTATAAAAAGAAACACGGCAGCGTGTTCAGACTCATTCTATTGGCGATACTTGTACCGGACGGACGACGCAAAGATGAATTACAACGCAAGGATGGATTACGACAAAAGTGTTCGGTGAACGTTTTTTGACCGCCAGGGAAGCTGGATCGGTGGGAAATCGAAAGCCGGATATTTTTAAGCACATTAAACTGTCACAGTTCGTGAAAAAATATCTGGTGTGGCAGGCCATCTGTACCTGTGGCTTGACGAGCAACGTTTACATTGAGACTGGAACCGTCCACCGGGAAATTTATCTGAGCGAGTGCCTACAAAAACGTCTATTGCCTTTCATGAAGCGACATAATTGTTCCGTTCTATTTTGGACGGATTTGGCATCTTGCCATTACGGAAAAAAGGCCATGGAGTGGTATGTTGTCAGCAACGTTCAAGTGGTGCCCAAGGCCAAGAACCTTCCCAGCACGCTAGAGTGCCACCCAATCGTACAATATTGGACCATCGTCAAGCGGAACCTTAAGAAGACTTAAATGCTGTTGTGAGCGAGAAAAAGTTCAAGGCAAACTTGCGTTCTGCGGCGAATAAAGTGGACAAGGAGACTGAACAAAATCTTATGGCAGGTGTTAAACGAAAGGCCCGGCAATTCGCATTCGGTTAAAAGAAAGCTTAGCGGAATATTTATTCTGTATTCTGTATTAACTGAGTTCGAGGAACAAAAAGAATTTGAATTATTAATAAAAACTTTGATCGACTCACGCACTTTTGTAGTATAAAGTGTTTGCAGCTGTGCAGTACAGTTGAACATAAATGTTGATCAGCCGTGAAGAACCAGTTTATGTTCAAGAGCCCAGAAAGTTTCAAGAGAGAGTGAGAAATTGGACGGACGCCTGCAGAGTTGTGTACAGGTGACTCGTGAGGTAGTAAGTGTTCTCAAGGACATGGAACAAGACAGGTAAATGTTACCCATTGTATTTCTATTAATAAAATTTATTTTGAATAGTTTTGCGTCGCCCATCAGTTCAATTGGTTGAATCGGCTGTGTCGACACTTCGTTCCGTAATTTATTGTTATCGGGCGTAGTGTTTTGTTTATTGTTTCGGTTGCGCGAGTGATCGAGTGTGCATGAAAATTCGTGGTTCGCCTGGTAAAATGGGTCGGTTGTGAATACATATTTAATTATAATCTAAATTATTCTTTCGTCATGCTCGTGGGACCACCCTATCTTGGAACAAATAAACCACTGTCCCATTTTTAAAGTGACTACAGCGGCATCTGTACTGTTGGTGTAGATCGGTCCAAGTTGGCTCTCAGGCGTTAAGATGAATTGACTTGTTTTCCTAATGAAAAACCACTATCACACTCTGTGTGTGGCCCCAATAGCATCCTTACTGTTGGTTTAAACTGGTCAAAATCGGCTTTTTAGCATTATTAAAAATCACTTTGTTTTCCCAATGAAAAACCACAATCACACTTTGTGAGTGGCTCTAATATCATCTTTATTGTTGGTTGGAATCGGTTCAAATCGGATATCGGTACTAATTTTCAAATATTTTACTTGACAGCTTATCGTTGACCAAAACGAACCCTTTTGCTACCCAATCCGGTTATCCAAATCCAGTGATTCCTCGGGAATGACGGTGTTCTCGGCTCCATTGAGCGAGTACCACGAAACATATTCATCTACTGACCCGCATTCGGACGGGGCGGCGCCGGTATTGCATTAGTTTGAGATCACCAGTTTTTGCACATTCAGGATGTATGGTAGTCCCAAGCATCATCTGTTGGTTCTTCCTGCAATACAAGTTTTATAACGGTTGAAAATACTTTTATATTACTAGATTTGGTTATATAGAAGGTTGCTCAACATAAAATCATGATGATGTGTTACTCGGGCTGTGTAATAAAGCGGATCTGATAATGAAGGAGTAGCAACCTCGGACGGTCAATCATGCTCATGCTCAAAACTTTGATCTTCTCACGCACATAACTGTTTGACCAAATTTCGATCGGTACACCCTTTAGTTTATCGGTAATAGACTAAAAAATTTGAAAAATTTAACCTATCTAGTCTCATAAAACAATTTGAAACAATTTCAAATGTAAACAAAGACCTAGACTGTTTATAGTGGCTTAATTCCATCAACAAATTATGCTCATACCTATTCTGCGGCATTTTAAACACGTTTGCTCGAAGTAACGTTTGCAAATTTCGGTTAAATTTCAATGCTTTCCGCAGCACTTAATTATGCGCTACAGTACCCTCCCTAAACCGTAATATCGTTACTCGGTTTCACTTCGTATGGAATTTCCCCTTAGAATCAAAAAGATAGGGTGCCTTATGAAGTTATATCCTTAGAACCCAACCAACTTAGTCCTTCATCATTTGTAATTTTCCATTCCTCGAATTTCAGACGAGCAAATGAAAGCATCCTTTGCTTTTGCCACACAATCCAGCACACTGATAAATGCCCGTACAGCAAAATTAATGACTGCAATGTAAAACTCAGCAGAACTTGCCATTTTGTCGGTCCTCTCATAAGTACGTCTGTTTTGCAACACTGGTATACTGGGGAGATGTTTTTGCCTCCCGGTTTTTGGAATTGAGCACATTTCAAATCTAATGAGATGATAATTGTAATATGAATTTAATTAGTGCATGTTCAGTCGTCAGTCATGAATTCATTAAAATGTTCCTCAGAGGGATAATCTCTCATTTTCAGCTTCTTGTTGAATTTGAAAAGAAGTCTGCAAAATCTCTCGCCCTAGTTTTGGGCAAGTAATTTGTTAACTTTGATCAATTTTCGCCGGTGCGAGTGTGTAAAGGAGGTTAATGAGTCGTTGACTTCAAGATGGCACTAAAAGCGTCTTTGGAGGTAGCATTCAGTAAACGGAAAGATTAATTGTACTAGCCTACAAGCTGAATACCGCCAAAGGATTGCGCGAGTGTAACAATTTGTCTCAGTTACGAAGTCATATGGCCCTTTATTTCTTTGATGCAAGGAATAAACGACGAAGCAGGCATGTGGGTCGCTGCTTGCCATGGCGACGACGACGATGGTGCTTAGTGGTAAGGATTATGAGCGCGATAAAAGTGAATTATAGGCAGCAAATGCAACTGCTATGGAGCGGTATAATTAAGTCGAAGCCGAAAGGAAGCCGCCCGTGCTGCTTCTCGAACTGAAGGTCTGACTTGGCTCGTCGGGCGATAGCAAAGTGACAGTTTAAATGTAGCCGCGTGGTGATTTATCGATACCGTTAGCGGGAGCTGTGAAGCATTTTAAATGGCCCATGAGGAGAGAGAAAAAAAGTGTGGTCGTTAGACGACCACTCGCACGATTGACACCTTCAAGAATGTGTCACTGATGTGTGAGGAGATTTGCAAATGGTGATTGATCGATTGTTGAAAATTAGTTGACACCTGAGTTTTATCTTAAATTGTTTAACTTATCGATCGGCTTTTTACGCCATGCAGAGGCGAAATAGAGCTTCTGAAATGCAAATATTTTTCATCGTCTCGATTCCATAGCTTTGCTTAATCCTTCCTAAGGGGATGAGCTCCTTTGTGTGGAAAACAAGTAAATTTTATTCCCGTACACTGGAGAGTTCGGCTTTCTCTGAATCAAGAATGTTATTAAAATTCAGAACTCATACTTACCAGTATATAAATACCCAAATTTATTCGTCGTTTCGTAGAACCTCTGTTCTCCATGCTTCCTTGGTCTAATTCTTCTCTATCATGCTGGCAAAAATAAAATCTCTCACCGTGCCAAGGCAACGAATTAATTCGAGCAGCTTTTCGACTATATCAGCGAAAGTAGTCCAAGTCCTCGGAATCTCTCCCCTACCGTTGGCCAGAGCTATGCAGAGCTTTTTCCTTCCTTCTTTAATACCAGCAACCTTCCCTTTGCCACGTGTTTGTTCTACCGATTCCGTAACAGGATCACATCGCCCATATAAATTTGAGTTACTTTTCATAATGCGTTTTAATAATGGATAGTGCACCTCTTTTTTTTACAGTCTCAACAATGGGGTGATGTTCCACCGTTCCGATCCGTTCCGTTGCTGTACCTTACCACTTTGCAGAGGGAGCTTATCGTCCCTTCCGCCGTCCGCACCAACCGCTCAGCTAGACTGATATGATCGCTTGATGATGAAAAAAGTAGTTGGAATGCTTACTAGTGCACCGGCGACGGCGATGATACCATTGGAAACCGTTGAAGTGGCAGGGGCGGATGTTCAGAAGCGTTCCGAACCGAGGTAGAGAGTAAAAAAGAACCTAAGACGATATACTGATTGCTGCTGGCTGTTGGCAGCTTTCCATATCGCAGGGTTGTATTGATGGGAGTCGGTTGTTTTTTCATCCTTGGGCAGGAGAACATTTTGCATGCAATATCTTCACCATAAAGCGTTTTCACGTATTCTAGTTTCGGGTAAAATTGAATACTTTTCTATCTTTATAACTTCTATTTTCATAATAGTTAATTATGTAAGCATATGATATGCTCTAAAACAAGTACAACTTTGTGCCTTATCATATCATTAGCTCAAATTTTATAGTAACAGTCATTGTGGTATACTTAGTTTCATTAAAGTCTTAATTTTAAATTCGTTCTTAGGAGGTGAAATTGATCATCCCTTACAATAATGTTTGTGTGAACTGGAAGATGTTTTGCTTTCTAAATTTAAGAATGGACACCTCGATGATGTTTGTGAAAAATTGAACAATTCTGTGTTATACAACAATTTTATATTCCATCAACTTTGAGAAACTACTAGCTGTATGTGACGCCTTCAAAGATCAGATGAATAAAAAAAAAGAAAGAAAGATAGTATATTTCACAAACAATGCAAGGGTAAGATTATGAAAACAATTTCAGTGTTCTCTTTCTTAGAGAACTTAGTAATAATTCGGCTGCGAACGGTTGTTTGGCTGAACACGGCTATTTCAATACCTTGTTGCTCACATTTATGTTTAACTCCAGTTCATTTAATACACTGATAGGCAAAACAAAGTGCCAACCTCATCATTTTTTGAATTTCTGTCTCTTATTTGGTTCAAATTAAAGTAAACACATTGCAGTCCTTTTTGATACCTTATTTTTCATATTTTTTCAAGTTTCACTTATGGAATAATAATAAAAAAAGAGTTCAGGGGGATATACAGTTAGAATGACCAATAAATTGAATTTTTTTTACTGCACAAAAAGTTAGTGGATTTCCCGTAAAAACGCTCCTGAAATCCTTTTTCCGAAACTCGAACTCCAAGTGTTTCTTTTCATCGTTTTTCGAAGACGCCTTTTTTACGCGCAGCAGGTATAAGAAGGCGCTTTTTCGATAATTAAAACTTTCAACGCGTTTTTCTCAAAACAGCATTTTTGGAGTTTATGCCGGTGATAACTCGAAAACTTATTATTTATTTCAGCTGAAACTTAAAGGAATTCTTTATTATAGAATTATTATAGATGAATAAAAAAATTGTAATATTTTATTATTTAATATGGAAAAATGTGATAAAATGGTGGAAAAAATTCAGACTGGTCCTGAAATGAAGTTCGTGTCTCAGCAGGACAACAACCCGAAGCATGCTGCCAAGAAAACCAAGTATTTCTTCCGGTCTTGTCCTCCACAAAGCCCAGACCTTAACCCCATCGAGATTTGTGGATGATTCTAGATGCCAAGGTTGACAAAACTGGTGTTACCAATAAATTCAACTATTTTGAAAACCTGAAGCGCGCTTCGGAAGAGCTTGATCCACAGCACCTAAGGAACCTGGTGGAGAACATGCCGAAGCGCCTGCAGCTTGTCCTGAAGGCCAAAAGAGGAAGCATAAATTATTTAAATGCTTTTCTTTTTCCTAAATATATATTACCGGTAGTCAAAATTAAGTGGGCACTTTTTTGTCACTATTATTTTTCAAAACGAATTGATTTTTTTTTTCAAGCCGAACTCGTCTCTTTGTTATTATTCCAAAAGTGTAATTTGTAAAGAATATGAACAATTAGATATAAAAAAAGATTACAATGTGTTTTCTTTGATTTGAACCAAATAAATAAGAGAAAATCAAAAAATGATGAGGTGAGCACTATATATTGCCTGTCAGTGTATATAGTAATTAACATTTTCTATAACTTATATTATATCAAATAATATTACATTGTTCAGTTCATCATTAAGAATGGATCGTTCATCATGAAAAGCAATTAATGTTTGTGAGCGGCCCCGAACAGCATCCATACTGATCAGTATACTGGTCATATGAATTTTTTGTGAATAATGTAAATGTATATAGGGTAAGGGGGTGTAATGTAAGCCTAGCTCCTTTATTCGGCCGATGTACCAAATTTGTCATTAATTTAGCTATAATCAACAAAATCATGTTGCTATTAGGATGACCGATGTAATCAAAAGCAATTGAGACAATTTTAATCAACTTAAAGTTTTTCACTTCCGCGTAATTTTCGATTTCTTGAACTTTTGGGGCATCTTGATTTCACTGGCTAAGCTGAACAGATGATCTACACAATCTTCAAGAGATCTAAATTTGGCTATATTGAATCGATGAAGCAAGTAATGCAGTCTAGATGTATAGAAAATTGTTACGCGTTACAAACTAACTGTTCACATAGCTAAAATAACAATTATTTCACAAGCAAATCGTAGACCCAATGTTGGGAACATATATTTGTGTATGTTCCCAGCTATGGCCTGTTGTATCAATAACGTAGTGGAAAGGTTGTTATTGGTAAAATTTCAAGTGGAAATGCATAAGTTTGAGGTGGTTTATATTCAAGAAGCTCATCTAAATACAAACCGAAGGAACAAAATCATTGTTTAGTGGATTATAATGTTTTCATTATTGAATAGCTGATAAATCATATATGAACATCAGTTAAGGGGACCCTCCCCTGGATTTGGGCAAAAATAAGGCAAAGTTTGTATTTTTTTGTGGGAGAATGAAAAGGCGTACGAACTTCCGGTTTTGACGATTAAATTTGATTATTATTCAAAAATATAACAAATATATTTATTTTGAAAATTCAAAATTAAGACTACAAAATGGTGATTTCTCGAAACCATGTTTTTCAATCTTACTTCAAGCCCCGGGCTTGATCTATTAATCCGATTCCCTCCATCAAATAACTGTTTGAAAGGTTATAATGTTTTGTACGGCTTGAACTAAAAATTGGCATTGATATTTCAATATTTTTAATTTTTGAACACGGTTGAAATGAAAAAAAAGTAGCGTTAAATTAAACTTTTCATTTCAAATGATCACTTTGCAATGAGTTTAAGTTTAAATTGTTTGAAACTTAGATTAAGCCGTAGAAAATTTCATTATCTTTCAGATATAATTACTAGATTTGATTTTTGTTTCCTACAAAAGGCTGCACGCTTGAAGTTGACGCCCCATGTTTTGCGCGCAGAGGCATACGGAAATCACCATTTTATAGCCGCCATTTTGAATTTTCACAATTTTTTTATCTCCCTTAAATTTTGAATAATAATCAAATTGATTCGTCAAAACCGAAAGTTCATACGCCTTTTCAATCCCCAAAAAAAAAAAATACAAATTTTGCCTTATTTTTGCCCAAATCCAGGGGAGGGTCCCCTTAAGTGTTTCAAGACAGTTTTACTTTAGTTTGTTTTGAGAAATGTTGTATCAAGTAAATCTGATACAGCTAGCAATGCCTTAATTCATAAAATTAGAAAAAAAAGCGCACATAGACTGCATTTTGTAATAAATTCACCGAATGGGACGAAGTTGCATCCATGAATAGGCACATTTTGATGCTTATTGACCGACATTAAATCCATGTCCTTCGAATATTTCTGACTTTATAAAACGAGGTGGCTAACTTTTAGTGAAGCATGCTACCAAATGTCTTATCAAACTTATCTCTGCAAGTGTATAACTAGTCGAATCTAGCTTACACCTTTAAAACTTTGTGATATATAATAAAAAAAGTAATCGATGGTTGCATAATAGGCTGAATTAGGGGACACATACCCTAGTCCTAGATATAAGATGTTATGAATTCAAACCAAAACCAAATCAAATCCCCTGTATGCAAAAAGAACTATTTAAAGATTCCAAGCCACCATATTATGCTAAGCTCAATAGTAGATACCGAATAAACAGTTGAAGCGACCGGTAGCAAACCATTGTTGTCTCCTAAATTTCGTTTTGTCGCAATTGAAGAAAGTCGTCAGTGCAACACAAGTGTTATCTTTCTCGCAATCCGAATAACAAGATTCTCTCGTTGCAGGCATACTGTGACTACTAATTACGTACTCAGAACATCGGTTTGGTTTCGTATCGGTACACGCGTGGGTGGGAAGTTTGTTTTGTGTCTTGATCATCGATCTGATCTGTACATCGGTAAGTGTATAGAGTGGGTTCTGATTGGTGATCCGTCTTGTAAAAGCTTCGGTGGCCGGCAATTAGAGTTCAGCGCTCGATCATTGGGCCTTCGAGGGTTAATAAAAAGTCACTTTTTGCGTGCCATCATTATTGAACGTTCCCAAGGAGCAAATCGTGCGATTTTGTGTTATTTACGTTTGGTTCGCGCAGTCAAGTGATTCGTGGTGGTACTGAGGATTGGCAAGTTAGAAGGAGAAGAAGTTAGCGGAAGTTAAGCTGATTCTTAAACGGGTGAATGAAACGCGAGATGCGGTGGAAAGATTGAGCAGGTCGACCATGAAAGGGGTAATTCTGAAGTAGGCGTGCGATTGGACATGCTAAATAGGACAAACAAGGAGTTCTTACATCTTCAAGCTGAGATCGAGAAGTTTGACGACAAGCAATATTTCGAACAGCACATGGCAGTGCGGAGCGAGTTCGATAATCGATTTTGCAAGTTAAAGGGCTTTCTATTCACCAAGTGACCAGCGGAGAGGAATCATCCATTTCTATATTCAACGATGTCGTCAACTCTTGGACTACCTCATTTTTTTTAAATAATCATTTATTTGTACAGGCTCAATCGAATTAACTTTACAGAGTAAAATTTTCATACTTTTATACATCATTTATCTTAAAACTAAAGTTAGGAGGGAGGAGCCGATTACTCGCGGCCGTCTCGAGGTTAATAGGAATTACAAATTACGGATGGGAAAGAGGGTGGGAATTTAAAGTATGGTTTACATAACATATTAAATTTAAATTCTAAATTATCTGAACACTTATAACTATACAATTTATGGTTTTCTTTGACTTGAACAATTTTTGAAAAAGAAAAAAACACACACATACACAGATAAAAAACTTAAAGTAAACATACAGGTTAAACTAACTACAATCTAATGCTAATGTTAGTCAAAAACACATAAATGAGTTTCATGTACTCCAAATCACGTGCAGCCAAAATATCTCGAACTGGCACATTGGGTTGTCTACCTCGAGCCCGAAGGGAATCATAAAGCCTCGATCTGAAACCACGATGCTCAGCACAAGACCAAATCACGTGATCTGCATCCTGATAGCCTTGTCCACACTCACAGAGATTGCTGTCGCTCAGCCCAATCCGGTATAAATGAGCGTTCAAAGAATAATGATTGGACATGAGGCGAGACATGACACGAATGAAGTCTCGACCCACATCTATCCCGCTAAACCAAGATTTCTTCGACACCTTTGGGATGATAGAATGTTGCCATCGCCCCAAATCTCCTTTACTCCATTTATGCTGCCAGCTGACGAGTGACTGTTGACGAAAAATAGTAAAAAATTCGTTGAAGGCGATTTGTCGATCATAAAAATCGCCTTCCATAGCGCCCACCTTTGCAAGCGAGTCCGCTTTCTCATTGCCCGGAATTGAACAATGATTTTCATGAGAAAATACGAGGAGTGCTTTACCGGCCGCAATGAGCGAATAGCCTCTATAGAACTGAGACTATCCGTGAAAATGAAGTACTGATCCGGTGTTAATGAGGCAACAATTTCTAGCGTAAAATGTATTGCCGCTAATTCAGCGACATATACGGAACAAGGAGCTTGACGTTTACGGTTGGCGCTATAAATTTCATTTCAAATCGGAGAAGCAAACACGATTGGAAATGTTCGGTGAAGGGCTGACATCCTGTGTTATGTACAAATGGTACAAAGTCATGAAGCGCGTTTGAGGATGCAACAAAAGAAGCTTCTCAAAATATTTGATCACCTGAGGGTTCATAACTTCACACCTGGTGAGGAGCCGGAGAGATAATTCTGTAAACCGATCCGAGAGTGGCAACATGCCAGCCAGCACTTCAAGACTCATGGTGTGAGTCGAGTGCATGCAACCTAACGCGATACGAAGACACCGATACTGAATACGTTCCAGTTTAATGAAGTGCGACCGAGCTGCTGACTGAAAACAAAAACTAGCGTATTCCATAACCGACAAAATCGTTGTCCGGGACAACGTTAGAAGATCTTGCGGATGCGCTCCCCACCAGGTCCCGGTAATTGTGCAGAGAAAGTTGATCTTTGGCTGGCACTTTCGCTTCACATACTCAATATGGGATCTCCAGGTGCACTTAGAATCGAACCAGACCCCAAGGTATTTAAATGACATAGAATGAGTTATCGGCTTACCCCAAATTTGAAGCTTCGGTTGTGCTGGGTTATGCTTCCTAGAAAAAACTACCAACTCAGTTTTCTCCGTAGAGAATTCGATACCTAGCTCTAGAGCCCAAGCAGACAAATTGTCTAAGGTATCCTGTAAGGGTCCTTGCAGATTGACCCCACTGGGTCCCGTGACAGACACTACGCCGTCATCTGTAAGTTGTCTCAACGTACAGTTGTCACCTAGACAACTGTCAATGTCTTTGACATAAAAATTATTCAAAAGGGGGCTTAAACATGATCCCTGGGGGAGACCCATGTAGCTAAATCGTGAAGCTGTAGAGGTTCCATGAGAAAAGCTCATATGTTTCTCTGACAGCAAATTGTACAAAAAATTATTCATTAATGGTGAAAAGCCACAAGCGTGGAGTTTATCTGAAAGAACTTCAACAGATACTGAATCAAAAGCACCCTTTATGTCCAAGAATACAGAAGCCATTTGCTCTTTTTTAGCAAAAGCTAACTGAATATCTGTGGAAAGCAACGCGAGACAGTCGTTCGTTCCCTTACCCCTACGGAAACCATATTGAGTATCTGAAAGTAGGTTGTTCGTCTCAACCCATTTGTCCAGACGGAAAAGGATCACTTTCTCCAACAATTTTCGAATACAAGATAACATCGCGATGGGTCGATAGGAGTTGTGGTCGGACGCGAGGTTACCAGGTTTTTGAATGGCAATAACTCTCACCCGTCTCCAATCATGCGGTACAATGTTGAGTTCCAGAAACTGATTAAACAAATTCAACATGCGCCTCTTCGCGACGTCTGGGAGGTTCTTAAGCAAGTTGAACTTGATCCTATCAGCCCCTGGAGCCGTATTGCCACACGAAAGGAGTGCGAGAGAGAACTCTACCATTGAAAAGGGATGGCTGATCTCATCTATCGAATTCGTAGTTTCACGAGGAATGATCCGTGCCGGCACAGAATATGGACAAACTTTTCGCGGGAACTTGAGGATCCATTGGTCCGAGTACTCCTCGCTCTCGTTGTTCGTAGTTCGGTTACGCAACCTTCGAGCCGTGTTCCAAAGAGTACTCATCGACGTTTCGCGCGATAGCCCGTTCACGAATGTTCGCCAGTAACCGCGTTTCTTGGCCTTGATGAGGCTTTTAAGTTCGCGTTCGAGAGCCGTGTATACTTCGAAGTGCTCAGATGTTCCACGTCTACGGAAAACTTTAAACGCGTCGGACTTTTTACGGTAAACCTCGCTGCATTGCTGATCCCACCATGGAGAAGGAGGTTTCCTGCGAGATGACGTCCCTGGAATTGGTCGAGTTTGAGCTTGAAGCGCGCTGTCTAAGATCAGGTTGGAGAGGAAGTTATACTCTTCCAGCGGTGAAAGCCTTTTTACCGTCGTTACGGCTTTATCTACTGCTGTCCTAAACTTTGTCCAATCGATGTGACGGGTAAGATCATACGTGACGTTGACAGATTTCGACGGATTGAACTCGGTGGCAACCGAAATTTGTATGGGCAAGTGATCACTACCGTGGGGATCTTGAATCACATTCCATGTGCAATCCAACGATAATGAATTCGAACAAAGTGTGAGGTCTAATCTACTGCCAACTGAGGATGTACCAGCCAAACGTGTTACTTCTCCATTGTTAAGTACTGTCATATTGAAGTTGTCACAGAGGTCATATATTAGGGAAGACCGGTTGTCATCGTACAGTTCTCCCCAGCCTGTACCGTGAGAGTTAAAATCTCCCATGATCAACCGTGGAGAAGGAAGGATCGAACATATATCTGAAAATTGTTTTCGGTTTACTGAGGCTCTAGGAGGAATATACACAGAAGCAATACAAAGGCTTTTATTTTTAATAACAGCCTGACATGCGACCACTTCAATACCTGGAATAAGAGGAAAATTCACTCTATAGAAGGAGTAGCACTTTTTGATCCCTAAAAGTACTCCCCCTCCACGCGAATCCTCACGGTCAGAAATTTCAAGGTACTTGAAGATACCTTCGGCAATATCATCAAATGAGAACAGCCCACTTGAGGAGGAGGCTTCTGTTCTTAAAATAGGGGCGTCCGGGGTTTTGGATGTCCCCGGGAGAGATGGAAAGTCCTGGGTGTGAAGTTAGTACTACGGAAACCAGGAGGAATTGTGTTTTCCTTTTTCCACCTTCTCTTTTGAAATGGGCAAGCTGGTCTCGGGCTTCTTTTTCAACAACTTCCCGTGGTCGGACGCGTCTTCGCTTCCTTGAAGCACCTTCCGGAAAAGTGAACGACGTTCCCTCTTCAGCCGAATCAAAGTCAGACTCGTCATCTGACAGAGGAGCGAAGGGATTTGTATTGGCACTGGGTGATTATGAGGCTTTTTTTACCATTGCGGCAAAAGATTGCCTGGAACGCTGTTTTAGCGAGCGTTCTAATTGTTCCCCGCGTTGTTTGTACGCCGGGCAGGCCGAAAGAGCATGAGGAGGAGATCCCTTACAGTTGGACTACCTCATAACGTGTTAAGTTTTCACCATTGTTTACCGAAGATCGACCTTCCCAAATTCGCGCTGGGTGTCATTTCGGGATAATTTTCTGTCCATGATCCACAGCAACGATGATATCCCAACAGTGAACAAGTTGCAGTACCTACTGCACTCATTGGAAGGAGATGATAAAAACCATTCTAACATGCTGATATACGCCAGCGTCGGTGGTGTAGTGGTAAGCGTGACTGCTACTGGCACCCCAGTGGGTCTGGGTTCAATCCCAGTCGACGTCGGTGGTTTTTCTGAGGCGAAAAAATCTTGGTCACGTCTTCCTTCGGAAGGGAAGTAAAGCCGTTGGTCCCGATTCATAGTCATGAGTCGTTAGATAGGGTCCAGATGGTGGAGTCATCTCGCTGGTGTCGGTGATTGTCACCATGTGAGGGAATAGGCCGACGGAAAATAAATAAATAAATTTAAAAAAAATGAATCTGTTCATATCGGAAACTAATATTGAAATATGTTGCGCGCATCTTGATGATGATGCTGATTGCTTATTGTAGCACGGAAACTCTCTTCCCTGTTGGATTTGACTTATACACTCTTTCGTTAGTGCGCAAGTATCGAACATAATATAAAAGAACATGTGCAACCCAAAATGGACACAATGCGGTTTCTCTACGTTTGCGTTTAGTAATCCGTTTGATCCGTTTTGTACTAAAATGGAAAACGAAGGCAAAATGGACGTTCAATACACAATAAATACGATCGATGACAGCAGAAAACGTTGTCATCGTCATTTACAATGATTCAAATTGGTGGTTAAATTTTGGCGTAATGACAAAAAAAAAAAAAAAGTTCTTTCTCGAACTTTTGGGGCATCTTGATTTCACTGGTTTAGTTGAACAGATGCTCTACAAGATCTTCAAGTGATCTAAGTTTGGCTGAATTGAATCGATAAAGCATGTAATGCCGTCTGGATGTGCAGAAAATATTTACACGTTATAAACTAACTGTTCACATAGCTTAAATAACATTGATTTTACAAGAAAATTGTAGACTCAATGTTGGGGACATATTTTTTTGTATGAAATAATTCAAAATCTACACATAAAAAAAGGGTTCGAAATTAGCGTGGACAGGCGTAGTACGTGAGCACGATCAGGTGCTCATTATTTTGCCAGACAAGGGGATATCCTTCTTCTTCGCCTATCAAATTTAAGCCCGTAAAGCATTAAAAATTAGCCACTAGACTTAATACTGAGAGTTGAAAGCATTGAATTTACATGATCGTTGTCTTTGGTGTTATGTAATCGGCCCCACGCTTCACGACAGGCCACAAGTGCAAATCCGCTCGCTTTCGTGATAGAATACAAAACGATTACTTCCTGCTGCATGAACTGCATAACCAATCGTAAAATATAATGCTCGATAATTAAAGGCGCTGTCTTCAAAGGAAAATTTAGGATATAAGAAAAAGAAAAGGAAGATTTTTCAACTAATTTCTTTCAGTGATTCGTAATCGCACGCAGTGTAACATATATAGTAACTGAGTGTAATACATCAGACAGTAATTAATAGTGTTCAGATAGTAATTAGAGGAAAGGCTTGTAAGACGGAACAGTGCCACTTTTGACATTCATAGCGACAACACGATCGCGCTGACAAGTGTCAACCTAATTTTTTTACTATTCTTCAATTTTTATTTGCTTTTGTAGTGAATACATTCATTCGATCTAGCTCTTCCAGGTTGCATTGTTCGAAAGTGGTGGAATAATCAAAATCGCAATGGTTTATTGTGCTTAGTAAGTGGAAATTTCCCATCGATATCAAAAGGTTAACATTTGTGTTGGCTAGCATTTTTGGTGTATTTTTATGATCCAAAGGCATTTCCAAACAAATCGTAAAATGAAACAACTTTTTGATGATTTGTGTTAATGGCGTCATGTTTGTAAGATGCAACACTGTTGAGCTTGTACGATTGAAAAAAATTTTTTTCGTTTTAAAACATTTGAATGACATTTTTTGTGTTTAAAAATGCCATGGAATCAAAAATAAATTGAAATATAACAATACATATTTTGAAATTGCAATTTTCGATGAATTTCAAAAAAATGCCATATATTTTTTTGATGACTATAAAAACTCAGTTCCGTGGGCAAACTTGAAGCCCTTTAGTTCTTTTCTCGAAAGATCATCGAAAAAACCAAAATTATACATGTTACGAGCAAAAAACGAATGGTGTTCCATCTTACAAGCCATTTTTTGAAATTGCAATTTTGGATGAATTTCGAAAATAGGCCATAACTTTTTTTTTATGACTAGAAATAATCAGTTCCTATTGCAATGTTGGAGCCTAATAGTTCTTCTTTCGAAAGATGTCTTTGGATCCGCGAAAAAATAAAAATTATACATGTTACGAGCAAAAAACGGATCGTGTTCCATCTTACAAGCCTTTCCTATAATAGTGATTAATCCGAACATGGTCACAAGCTTCTAGCATCCTCAATAAATATTTGTCTGCGCAGGTCAACAATCGGCTTTTGAATTATTTCATTTCATTTGTTCACAAACATTTGCAGATGACGGAACAAAATTTATCCTACACACTTAGAAATTATGAATTTCACACGAGACGTTATTCGTGTTTGTAAAAAGTCGGGGAACGTAAAGAGAGATTTCGTGAAAAATGATGTCTCCTGAAACTGACACATACGCAATTCGACGAAAGATGTGTTTGATTGAATTCATTTTCTCATCTCTTTCGACTCATTCTTATGTGACGCTTACATGTGTCGGTCTCAGGGGACAGAAAGTTATATGACATAGTGTGTACAGGAAAAGATAGAATTTATTTTTATCACGACAATCCATGCATTGAGGTCCTTTTTCATTTTTCAAATGTTATTACTGATGTTTTTCTGACAGCAATTTGAACTAGATCCTTACGAAAAACTTTCAAAACATTTTAATTTGCATTTACAGTAGCAGAATTTGACAAATGTTATTTGGTGTTCCTCACTGGTGTTATTTTTACGTCGTGTCATGGAAGTTATCCTTTCGATGTTTTATGATCTTGTTAATTTGAGAACAGACGCGAGTTTCTGTCTAACGGGCCCCTCCTTCTATGTGTAAACAAGTAGACTTTAAATTACAAGATTTTTTCTAAGAGTGCACAGTAACCAACTGCACAGAAAAAATTAATTAATTTTAACAAGCGTGTAAAATATCCCCTCGTTTAGATCCAAGCTAAAGGAGGCGTAAACAACGAAATTGTTTGCAACTTTTCATGTACCATACAACAATGTTTGCAATCTTTCATACAACAGGGTGCATTCAGGCGTTATCTGGCTTAAATTTACATGAAATATCCCATTATTCTCAGGCAAATCTTGCATTCCCTTTATGTGCATTAGATAACGCAGAAAATTCAATGTTTCTTTTTATCTGTGTGGTTACCGTAATACAAACCGAGATGTCCACTCTGAAGAGCACCGTCAACAATAAACCCTTCAACTCATCATTATCGTGTTGCAGATAATGATACTACTTACCATGATTGTGAAAACCATCATTAAGACTATGCGGAAGCGATGAATAGAAAAAGGGATCAAGACGGCCAGATCCATCGCCAACCTGAACGTGGGAAACTTGAATGCAAAGTGTAAAATTACAAGTTTTTAAGCCTAAAATGTAGTTTTGTTACCAGGTAACCCGAGTGACATAAATTAAAGAGTCACCTTAATAAATAAAAATAAAATGCAATACAATACTAATGGAGACTCATATTGATGAGAAATGATTTCCTTCACAGAAAAAAATAATTAATTTTAACAAGCACGTAAAATTTCCCTTCGTTTAATTCCAAGACAAAGGAGGCGTAAACAATGTTTGCATACAACAGTGTTTGCAATCTTTCATACAACAGGGTTGATTCAGGCGTTATTTGGCTTAAATTAACATGAAATATCCCATTATTTTCTGCCTAATCTAGCATTCCCTTTATGTGCATTAGATAACGCAGAAAATTCACTGTTTCTTTTTATCTGTGTTCTTAATATCATCATCATAGATCCTTACTCCGCGTATGGGAGAATTCCAAAATGGCAATCATAATGTAGATCACCATCATGTTAGGGCAATGTTATTCCTTGTATTGACGGCTCTAGATTGCATGAAGTGCTAAAAGTTTCAAGAATTTAACGTTTGAATCTTACTTCCGCTCTTTGTTTACAAAATCAGATACGTCCTTTTAAAAAGTACTCGAGAATTGTTGAGTAATGTCCCATTTATCTAA
>JASCZW010015371.1:0-20713 GCA_034211315.2 Aedes japonicus | reverse complement strand
AGCAGCTTGAAATCAGCCGTATGTTTCATCGTTCAATCGAACTTTGTGCAACAGCAAACTCGTGTAAAACTTACGCACTTTTCCTTAAGCTGTTGTGTTTTGCTTATTATCTGAAGCCTCATATGTTGACAGTCTATACTCTTTGCTCTGTTGTGTGGGACTTTCAGAATTTGTTTCCGATATCTTCGGTTTCCTCCTGATTCCGGCTTCTTGACAGTCGTCAGACGTTCTCCGGACGCTTTTATAACATTCGTCACGGTTAATTTGGCAATATTAAGTGATTTTGCCGGAATAATTTCGAGTGAGTTGCCGGAATAATTTCGATTTTGCTCATGCGCGTGCAAAATTTGGATACGCTTCTCTTCTTGCTTCGACGCCATTTTGACAACTGAATAAAAAATGGCACAACAAAATAGATTCAACATTCCGTCCTGCAAAATGAGACTATGTTCAAGTTTTTTAAATGCACGATTATAAAACTACGTCATATTTGAATCGACCAAGTTTTGACCGTTCCACTCTTTAATTTGATTGAGCCCTAGACCTGCAGTTTTGTCGTAAATAAACTGGAATGTTTTATTCTCTATTTTCTATTTTAAGTGTCTAGAATGAAGTCAGCACTATGTTGAGTAAAATCTCCTCATATATGAACATTCACTTCTGGGAAAATTCCAGGCATCATTTCGTCTACAATGTGAAGAAAAAGTAAAATACTTCTTTACGATCGTTGTTTGGAAGAAAATACACTGTGGCAAATACACGTGTTTCACCTGCCATGAGTACTTTCACCTTTACATGTTCAAGTTTCTTTACTTTTGAAGTATCAATAATCCCCACCTGACTTCTTTTCAGACATTTCCTAATTTCGGGCTTTTCTTAAACATTCTAAGAATTGCCGCTTTGATCGCAACTGGTTTCAGTTGCCATTATTATTGGGAATGAGCAACCCAAAATTTTATTATGAATTTCTTGATTTTAAAGCGCTTATTTCAAACGGTTAAAACTTTAGCAACAAAGTGTAATTTCTGCAATTAATTTTGTGTTAGGGGAAGAGTTTTATGATTCTAACTAGGCGATACATTAAATTTATATAAACATATTTCCTCTCTCTGATTTAGAGATGTCGTCAAGTTTCCATCGTCGTCATGCTCTTCAAAATCATTGTCCTCCTCTAAAGGTTTCGTCACTACCGATGAAAACTCGAATGCCCATGCCAGCACGAACATGACTCACATATTTACCTTCTTAGTTAATTGGTTCAACGTCTTATTAGGACCGCACCTGTGTCACGATACATCTCCATAAAACTTGGTTGAGAGCTGCTCGTCTCCAGTTCTTCGAATGTCCTACACTTCTAAGGCCTTGCTCCACTTGGTTTAACCACCTAGCTCGCTGCGCTTCTCTGAGTCTTGTACCGGTCAGATTCTTACAACGTGTTCCGCCCATTTTACACTTCCAGCTTTAGTGAATTTCTTGATACTGTTTTCACCATTGAGCTGCGCCAGCTCGTGCTTCATCATTCTGCTCCATACACCGTTTTCACATATACTGGCAACGATGGTTCCAAGTACGTGTCGTTCAAAAACTCCAAGTGCTTGTCTTCTTCGAGCGTTGTCCACGTCTCATGCCCGTAAAGAAATAACGGTCTTATCAGCGTTTTGTACATGGTACATTTTGTACGGGGGTGAAGTTTACCAGACCTCAAGGTCTTGTGGAGTCCATAGTAGGCACTCCGAATTTCTCTGTTGCAGTTGTTATCCGACGTAAACAATGATCCGAGGTACACAAACTCATCCACCACTTCGAACTCATCCCCGGCGATTGTCACAGTTCTGGCTATGCAATTTCTATCACGCTCGGTTCCTCCAGCCAACAGATACTTAGTCTTCGAAGCATTCACCTTCAATCCAACGTTGTCCGCTCCACATTTCAGCTTGATTTACTGATCATCTACCACCTGCAACGTTCTGCCGACAATGTCCACGTCGTCAGCGAAGCAGATGAACTGGCCGGATTTATTGAAAATCGTACCCCGCATGTTAAAGTCCGCACGTTTCATAACACCTTCTAGCGCAATGTTAAACAGGAGACCGGAAAAACCGTCGTCTTGTCGAAGTGTTTGGCGTGTTTCAAACTAGTTCAACAACGCACCCGATATCTTCACGTAACACTACTATCTGTCGTAGCCTTGATTATTCTGGTCCGTTTCTCGGGAAAATCGTTCTCGCCCATAATCTTCCATAGCTCTTCACGATCAATTGTATCGTTTGCGGCCTCGAAGGCGATGAATAGGTGGTGTGTAGGGATGTGCCACGCGGATTTGCCGTGACGTAAATATTTGGTCAGTTGTCGATCGACCGTTCCAAAACTGGCTTGATAACTAACCACAAATCTGCTTGCTAGCGGCGATAGACAACGGAAGATAAACTAGGACAAGAATAATGATCGCTCGATAGTTCTCACATTCTAACTTGTTACCGTTTTCGTATATTGGGCATATAACTTCCTATGTCCACTCCTCCGGTAGCTGTGGTATATCCCAGACCTTAGCTAGCAGTCGCCAACTTATCCGGGCTCATTTTTATAAGTTCCGCTTTGATGCAATCTTTGACAGCTTCCTTGTGATTCTTAAGCTGTTTGATAGCATCCTTAACTTCACTTATCGTGGGAATTTTCACGGAACTCTCGTCCACCATACAGATGAAGCCATTCCTCCTGCTGTCTTGGTATTTCTGCTCTATGCCCTTCAAGCTCTACACTTTGACAAATTTCCTGCTGCAACATCAACGCTCACGCTTCTCATGTAGAACCGTTTGACACTCATCGTCGAACCAATCGTTCCGTCAATTTCATTCCACAAACCCTATGGCGCCTTCCGCTGCGTTGTTGATGGCTGCTTTGACGGTACTCCAGCAGTCCTCAAGAGGGGCTTCGATTAGCTCTGCCACTTCCGGTAAATCTGCTTCAAGGCTTTGCGCGAAATGAGTTGCGATTTCGGGTACCTTCAGTAGCTCCAGATGGAATGTTGTACACAACGAAAAGTCTTCGGCGCATTTTGACCATTACCAGATAGTGGTCTGAGTCGATGTTGGCGCCGCGATAGGTCCTGACGTCGATAATATCCGAGAAGTGTCTTCCACCAATCAAAATGTGGTCGATTTGTGATCTCCAGGTGTACCGATATCCCGGGTAGAGGAGAATTGCACATGAATGACAAATTTAACCATTTATGCAAAATAACTGAATGGTAAAACTTTGCATTAGTTTGTTTGAGATAAGAGTTAAAACAACAAAAATAATAACGGAAATAGTTCAAAGGAATTTCTTAAAAATAACAAATTTTGCCATTATAAGAACAAACTAAGAACAAAATATTTACAAAAGAAGATTTGCATAATGAGTTATTAGCGAGGTGTGGATAACATAATAATAACACAATGAGTTGTTCTCCAGAAGGTGTAAATAATGTTAAATGTAATCGTTAACGCTAAAAAATCAAAATAATAGTAATTCTAGTTTTTAAATAGGAATAACTGGTGAATGGTATGTTCTCTTTCTCATTTACAAACATATCATGCCAAGGCTTCCAATATGATAACTCATGGATCTATATGAAAGAAAATTTCTACAATATTCAAGAAATTCTATGTGATAAGGACAGCTCTAACAACATTGTTGATCAATTGCTACACTGTGAAGAGCTCTTCAATAAAATGATGAAAATTAACGACTCCATTCAGTAATGTATAAATATGCACATAAAACTGTCTGAAAAAATAATTTATTATATATAAAAGTGAAAGATTCGCACTTAAGTTGATTTGTGTCTGTTTGTTTATTAACTTAAAATAAAAAGAGAAAGTAATACAATATATTTATTTTTGAATATACATTTTTTGGCAGAATACTTAATTCAATAGTTTAAAATATCTTTCCTTGCATATCACTTCTTTCATTCAAATTCATAAATTGCGCCAAAGAAACAAAATAACTTAATGAAAACTAAATTAGTTATGATGGCAAAATTTACCATTCAGTTGTTATTAAATGATTTTTCAACTTATGTATAAAATACCTAAATAACAATAAAACTAGTAATGATAACATATTTTGCAGTTACATTGCATTCAAGTGTTATTCCTGAATAAGTCAAAAATATCAAATCTAGTTGAGATGGCAAGATATGTTATTATTATGTTATTGGTTTGCAATTCACCTCTACCCGGGATGGGAGACTATGCTGGAAGTAGGTACTACGTATGGCTATATTCTTGGAGGCGGCGGAATCGATGAGTCTGAGGTCGTTTTTGTTCGTAAGTTGTTGGGCGCTGAACTTTCCTATAACCTGTTTGAATTCCTCCTCTTGGCCGACCTGAGCATTGAGATCTCCGATGACGATCTCACATCCTGGTTTGGGCAGCTGTTGTATTCCTGTTAAAGCTGTGCGTAAAAAGCGTCCTTGTCATCATTGTCACTTCCTAGTTGAGAGCTGTGCACGTTGAATATGCTGCCATTGAAGAAACGGCCTTGATTCTTATCTTAGATATTCTGTTGTCGATTGGCCACCAACGAACCACGCGATTTTGCATTTCACCCATAACGATAAAACCTGTACCCAGTAGCTGCACGCAGCTCTAGAAGTTGGTATGCGTATGTACCATTGATTCTTTTCTCAAACCTCATGTAGCGCTACAATGTCGAACTTGCGAACCTTCAGTAAGTCGGAAAGAATGCGGGTACTTCCCGAGAAATTGAGGGACTTACAGTTCCCTGTTTCGTGTTTCCAATCGTTCGTCCTTTTTCGTGGGCTGGATCTACGGTGATTGTTCCGGTCCGTATTTACTTCGTAAGACTTCCATTACTATATATTTTACGGTTGGCTTGTAGGGCCTGCACCAACCCCCTGTCTCGCCGGATGACAGCTCTGTTTAGAGTCCCACGCTGGCACGAGAACGATGATCAGCCGCTCCTAGCATGGAGAACAAATGCCGTTTTGAGCCGCCCCTGACATGGAAAATAGATGCTCAGGTTGGTGAAGTCCTGGAACTTTTACCCTTATAGCGGGGTTGCTCGCTTTGGCAGAGCTGCTATCGGATATTTGTGGGATTTTGGAAGAAACTCAACAGAGTCCAGCAACTGCTAAGCCCCTCCACATCCTAAGCAGCTTCCGCTGCCCGTCCGGGGATGCATATTTAATTTACATTTAACCTTCATATATGGAGACCGGTCATGATCCGCAACCCATGACCGGTCGGGTGGCTTGCAGCTCAGCTCCGCCAGTCTCACCCCACTGATCGGATTACCCAGACATTTCTCACATGGTACAGCTGGAAAACTCTCCGGAGTCATCCAGTTGCATGAATGTGCAGGAACTATGCGTAAAGATCCATCAGTTGCCGGGTAAGGGTGTAGGATTTTGCCTCGTTGAAATTGTATCGATTGATAGTTACGTGGCGGCCTGGAAAAACAATATTTCACTGTCGCAAAAAGGTCTTGATCATGTGGTAGTTGATTGCTTGGATTGCCGATGGTGTTGAGATTATTGTTGTTGCATTTATTATAGAAAACAGTTGAGTATGTACGGTTGCTTTTGTTGATGTTGATGTTGTTATGATTGTTGGCATTATTACTGCTATTTTTTGCTAGATTCGCCAGATACCGTTTATTCTTCTTTTTATCCTTTTCAGTCACTTTCTGCTGATTCAAACGACGCAGTTTTCGATCATCATATTCACTCCAATCCGCTTCCTCGTTCCCAAAAGTCGCCACCCTGAGTCGTCAGCGTCGTGTTTGTTGTTTTGATTCAATTCTTTTGCCAGGCTAGGAAATGAATTGAGTGACGGAGTTAAAAGTGGTGTCTGTTTCCTCATGTCTTGCCCTAGTAGCACACTTGTTGCCATTCGGTTGAGATAACATAAATATGACTATCTAAGTTATAATCAAGTTACTACAACTAATTATGATTGTAGTGTGCTACTTGGGTGATATTGCGTTCATGTTCAAAGTCAGTGCTTATTAAGTGCATGTTAAATCTGGCGGCCGTTTCTATGCTCATCTGATTGAGCTGACTAATCTCATTGTTGATATTTAGCAGCTCCTTTTCTAAAACTCCTGCTAGAGTATGCATTCTTGACGTCATTGTTATGTCAACTGAAGAAGTTAGGTGATTTTTTAGCGTCGTTATGCTTCCAGTCAAATTACTGTTTCTGTTTATTGAGGACTGTTCATTCTTTATGCTAGTGAGAATAACTCACATACTCTCAATAGCTTAAACATATTTACAACTTTGAGCACATCGAGTAGATGATATATCACCATAATTCCTCTCTTTTCCTCATAATGAAAAAGATGGGCGTGGTCGGCAATTGAAGTTTTAATTGCTACCTACTCTGTCTTTTCATTAGACTGCTTCCAGTTCCCAAATTTATTTCTATAAGAAATCGCAATAAGTGAAATAAAGTAAGTCACATGACAGTTTCCAGTATGCAATTTACAAAATTACTAACGCATCGCAACTCACCTTTTTTGGGATAGTTATTTGCATTACAAATTTCTTGAAATATTGTAATGAATCCAACAGGCATCTATGCTAAAATAGCGCTTACCAATAACAGATGAACAGATTGTACTCGTTCAACCTTAATTTCAGCATGTAGCAAAACCAAACCGACCACAACATTGACCCCTCAACCAGCACACAACTAAAGCTTTTTCATCTACCACCCCCCCTCGAACACAAGAACAATCTCAATTCCTTCCACCTCAAAACCATGTGTTGTTTCCCTTTCCACGAGTAAAACGTCCCGGAGGAAAACGGAAAATATAAATTTACGATACACCAGCCACGACGCCGACGAAGATGAACCAGGAAAAGGATGCATCTCCTCTCCTATCTCACCTGATCCCGTGTCGTGCCGTTGTCCCGTATGAGTTGCTTCGAAGTCAACCATCGTCGTCGTCGTCGTCGTCGTCGTTGGAAAAAGAGAGCAAACGAAAGCAGTTTTGCAACAATACCCAGGAGAGAGAGAGCCGGGTGTCTTGTAATTTAACCTGCTACTTGCTACTTGCTCACAGGGTTTAAATCCGGCCATGCATGCAGACAACTAACCAGGTCAGACGACGACAGGTATGCCCTGCACTTTATGTTGCTTTTCCCCCGTTTGTTGTTTCCAAAGGGAATTTGAAGAAGGTGCTTCATCCCATAATGTCCGACTGGAGGTGTAGAGTAGCGAAGATTGTGACGATGAGAAAGGATCGATTTCAAACAGGTGGAAAATGAAAAACTCATTTTGAGCGATGCTGGACTAGCACGTGTCCAGCGGTGAAACGGGTCAGTGTTTATAGGTTTGACCTCGTGGCCGTAATTGGGAGGTGTTAATTAGTGAATACTCCGTACGTTTCATAAATGCGCTTTTGCAACAGATTTTAATTCAATTTAGTGGCATTTAAATGTTTAACCTCATCAAGGTTTTATTATTCGCCGTAATTGCATTAAGTCTGCGGAATAGTTCGTTCCGTTGTGTGTTATATCAGGCGACTGGGTGGAATAACAGTATCTCAAAAAGCCCCATTCTATAATTTATGTCTTCGATTCGTCGACCTTGTTTAACATAACATGTTCATGAAATGTTGATTGAAAATGGTTTCAAGACTAGTGACTTTAAAACCGGGCGTATCTTTTAGCTTAGTCGCTAGAGGCACAGCCAGAAAATCACTTCATGCTGAAGGAGCTTGAGTTCGATTCTGGCTCTCTAAATTAATACCAGTGGAAGACCATCTGGAACACAAACTTAAGAGCCGACTGAAAACTTGTTGTGATAAGAAATAAGCTTGAAATGCCAAGAAAGAGGAAAAAGAGAAGACGTCAATAGCTTACCATTTTCATAACAAGACCCATTTCCAATCTTACAATGTGAACGCCAGGTAAGAATATATCATAAAGTTGATGACACCTAAAAAGCGAGCAAGACGTTCTCTCGCAAATACGTTCTATAAAAAATCTACAAACAAATCAAATCAATGTTTCTAACAATGTTGTGTAACGTTTCTAAGTACTCTTACTGGCATGAATAATTGTTGAGAAACTGTTCAGAAAGCCAACTACTTTCAGAAAATAGATAGTATGGTTCAGCTTTCTGTCACTAGATGGCGCTATTGGGCATGTAGAAGATAAGATTTTCGTACATGGTATCGTGATTCCGACCACCTAGAAAGTTCGAACTTTCAGCAAAGCAGTTCAGTTTTACTGCAAAGCAATGACAATGCTCTATTATTGCTTTTTTACGTTCTAAATGCTTTTTTAAATAGCATTTGAAAGGCTACTCAACTGCAAATAAAATGCTGATATAATGCTTATATAATGCATATTGCATCTGATATGAGCATGAGCATGATTGACCGCCCGAGGTTGCCACTCCGTTATTGCTAGATCAGCTGTTGTTACACAGAGAACGAACAGATGATGCTTGGGACTAGCATACTTCCTCAATGTGTAAAAACCGGTGTTCCGATCTTCTTTCGCTCTGGATTGACCATGAACTGGGAAATTTATAGTACGAAATGCCAGCCGGAAGTTGCGTCGTTCATAAAGAAATACTATATGGGCAAAAACGCGGTGTTCTGGCGAGATCTGGCGTCGGCCCACTACTCGAAGCGATTGTTGGAGGACATAGAGCGGCTGAATATCGTTGTGCTACCCAAGTCGGTTAACCCGCCCAACGTTCCCAAGCTGCGTCCCATGGAGAATTTCTGGGCCAACCTGAAGCGTAAGATCTACTCCAACAATTTTGCTGCAAAAACTGAGGAGGAACTGATAAATAAAACTAAAAAAGAACTCGCAAACATATCTACACGCATGTTTTCTTCCGCTATGACGAATGTTCCGTTTAACTGTCGGAAGGCCGCTCGGAAGGGCGTAGAATTGTTTTGCAAGTAAGCTCAAATAATAACCTTCCATGGGAAATTTATCAAAAGCAATTATCTGTCCTAGCTGTCGTAGCTATCACCATCAGAAAAAAAATCCATATTTGATACTCGCTTCATCATCGCTTTCACGACAGGATATGCACCTTTTGAACAAATTTTGTCAAATTTGACAGCTCTTTCTTGAATTGGCCAATCATTTCTAGCCAAAGCTTGTCAAAACGCTGTTCTTTTCTCTGGTATCCGGCAAGTAACGTCTTTAAAAAAGCCATTAAACACAGCTGCCCAAACTCTTATTAGGCTTTGTGAGCAACTGCAGCGTTCAAATAGTCTTTATCTACGAACGTTTACAGCCACAGCTCCAGACGTTTTTTGACGTAGGACTACGTCTTTCTTTACAAGGGTACAATTTAGAAAAAATCGCATTACGACCGTCACGAAAATTAATCAGGTTTTGAGCGTTAATATCTCAGCCATACTATTGAACAAATCGTAGAACCTTTACTTAAAAAATATATTAATCCCTTCAGACCCAAAGGATCATATATGACCCCAAAAAGAAAATGGATATATAAAATCACAGACTGAATAAAACTGTACGCTGTCTTGGGCTCATTTGTTCTACATCAGTTCTTCTATCTGCAAAATATAATTCAAAAAAAAAAAATGAGTTTGACCTAAAACACCCTAAATATGAAGAAGATCAAAGAACAAAAAAAGCTTTATCAATAGTATAAAGCGATGTTTTAGAAAAGGGTACATTTGCATACGTATTATTAAATTTTTAATGATAATCCATAAGTATTTTTATCTTTCTAGGTTACCAAAAATGCACTTCAGAACTTCAAATCTACAGTTAAAACAATAGCTTTAAGGGCTACATAGTATTACGATATGCATTCAAATATATTTAATGAACCTTTTGAAAGGTCAGCAGTCATTATTTGATAATATTGTGATGTTATAGGTCATCAAAATAGTCCTTGAGTTCAGAACTTCAGATCTACAGAAGTAACAATAGCTTTTTGAGCTAGACAAAGTAACCTTTCGTATTGAACCATAATCAGTGAATATTTTTGAACGTAAATAAAGATTACGAGGGTTGACCGGCGTCATCCAAACTGTTCTCGACTTTACAACATAAGATTCACATTGGGAAACTAGGAGAATTTAAAATTTAACACTTCAATTCCATGTCGAGTGCACTCGACACTGAAGAAGTCGGTAAGTAGCAGACGAAATAGGCCTATCTGTCAAAAGATAAGCTCATGGTGTAATTAAATGGAATTTGCTCGCGATTACTAGCGACAATTTAAAAAAGTGTTTCAAGGTTTAATTTTTTATTTTTTTAAAAAGTGATCAAATGAAGTGTTAAATTCTAAATTTTCCTAGTTTCCCAATCACAATCGTTCTACTAATACGCTCAAAGAAGTTTTTTTACAAAAAATAGTGTTTAAAAAAAGTGAAAGTGATAAGATTCACAGTTGTAACCGTAGGTTTTTGGAGTATGCAGAGGAAAAATATGTATTTAACAATTTTCATTGAATAGTAAATAAGGTGAACAGACAAAATGTGTAAGTCTTGGAATATTATAGGTCATCCAAACTGTCTTTTAGTTCAAAACATAAGATATACAGTTGTAACAGCAGCATTTTAGGCTATACAAGTTGACTGTTTGTATTCAAACATATTCAATGAATCTTTGGGAAAGTCAACAGTAAATATTTTATAGCTTTTTGATCCACTAGGTCATCCAAACTGTAATGGCACTCAGAACTTAACATTTCCTGTTGAAACAGTAATTTTAAGGCGATATAAAGTTAACAAACATTATAAAGCAATATGACATGTTCTGGGTCAGGGGCGACCCCAGCGTAGTGGTTAACATCCATACCTCTTACGCCAAAGTCACGAGTTCAAATTTGTCCTCCGAACAAGTTACAAAAATAACCAAAAGTTATATCAGTGACTACGACGGGAGATGAACCAGCCCATGGTGGAAAATCTTGATAATCAAGGATTTAAAAAAATAATATTCTGGATCATCCAAACTATCATTGATATCAGAACATAGGACCTGGACTTACAGTTGCAACAAAAGCTTTTTGGGCTATGCAAAGCTACGATGTGTATTAAAACGTATTCATTGAATATCTTGGAAGAACAACCCATTATGAGGCAACCTTCTAGGTTATGCAAACTATCCTGGAATTCAAAACTGAAAATCTACAGCTGAAACTGTAGATTTCTGTACCGAACAAAGAAACTTTATGTATTTGACCAATTAAAGTGAGTCAAAGGTGAGTTCTAGGTCCCCAAAACTTGAGTTCAGAAGCTATGATCTACAACTGTAACACTAGCTTTATATCCTACCATTATATTCTACCACAAAAGTTCAACTCAGTGGACGCAGTGGTTCTACGATCCAACAAAAAAAAGCTGTATATCCTACGAAAGGTGACAATATGCATTCAAACACATTCAGTGAATCTTCTGTAAGGTCCCCAGTCATTATGAGATTATTTTGGGATATTCAAGTCCATAAAAACTGACTTGCCCCATAGGAGATTCGGTTTGGGAAACAACTCGATTATTGCTGCAAACGTGATGACAAAATTCAGCTTTGGTCCTAGTTCTAAAGTTCTCCATAGGTAATTCTAGTGATCAAAAATATCGTTATGCACCAACTGGTCCCCATTTTATATTTAGTCTATTTAACAGGGGTTAAAAAATGCATAGCTCTTCTTTTTGAAAAATATTCGTTTATAAAAAATATCTGATGCATTTGGTGTCTTTGTTATTGCTGTAAGGTGACTGACACTATAGGTTTCTGCAGGTTTTCACTGTAGTGGAAAATATTTGTCTACTATACAAATAGACTGAAACTTTATGGAATTTTAAAAAAGACAGCTTTGTCACCACCCCAACGTGGCAAAACTTGTGTAGCATAAAAAAAGAAAAAAAAATTGTAAAAACTTGTAAAGTTAATGTTAGCACTAAAATATACAGTAATCTATATAATAATAAAAATGAGTTGGGGTTTCCTTTGTCACGATTTAACTCGCGAGCGGAAGGACCGATCGGCGTGAAATTTTGTATGTAGGGATTTTTGGGGCCGGAGTATAATCTTATGATAGTTTGAGACCCCTCCCTTTACTGGAAAGGAGGGCTCCCATACAAATGAAACACAAATTTCTACATAACTCGAGAACTAATTAAGCAAAAGAAACCAAATTAAGCATGTGTGAGTTTTTGAATGCTAAAAAGGTTTTTATGGTAGCTTGAGAACCCTCCCCGTCATAAAAGAGGGGGCTCCCAAACAAATAAAACACAATATTCTGCATAATTCGTGCATAACTGCATCAAGCAAACGGAACAAAATTTAGCATGTGGTGGTTTTTAAGAAAAAAAATGTTTCTATGTTGGTTTGAGACCCTTCCCATCCTAAAGGGGGGGGGCTCCGATACAAATGAAATACACTATTCTGCATGACTCGAGAACTAATCAAGCAAATGGAACCAAATTTAGTATGTGGTGGTTTTTGAAGACAAAAAATTGTTCTATGTTGATTTGAGACTCCTCCCCTTTCTGAAAGGGGGGGAAACCTATTCAAATAAAACGCAAATCCTTGCATAACTCGAGAACTAATAAGAGAAATGGAACCAAATTTCGCATGTGGAAGTTTTTGAAGGAGGGAAATGTTTCTATGGTGATTTGAGACTCTTCCGTCTTATGAGGAGGAAGGGGGGAGGGGGTGCTCTCAAACAAATGGAACCCAAATTTCTGCATAACTCGAGAAATAATCAAGCAAATGGATCCAAATTTGGAAAGGACGAGTTTTTTAAGGCGTGAAATGTTTTTATGGTGGTTCAAAGCCCCTCCTCCCTCTAAAAAGGGGGGCTCTCATACAAATGAACAAATTTCAACCAAACATGAGAACTATACCTACTGCTTGCAAATTTGTATTCAGTGGGTTTTGGGACTGGGAAAGCATCTTATGATAGTTTAAGAGCCCTCCCGCTTCTAGAAAGGGTGGGATCCCATGCAAATGAAAAACAAATTCCTGCATAACTCGAGAACTAATTAAGCAAATGGAACCAAAATTGGTATGGGTGAGTTTTTGAAGGCAAGAAATGTTTTTGTGGTAACTTAAGACCTCTCCTCAATCTGAAAAGGGGGGCTACCATACATACGAAACATAAATTTAAACCAAACATGAGTACTATCCCTACTACTATGCAAATTTGTATGCAGGGGTTTTTGGGTCCGGGAAAAGATCTTATTATAGTTCGACACCCCTCCCGCCTTTAGAAAAAGGGGCTCCCATGCAAATGAAAAACTATTTTCTGAACAACTCAAGAACTAATCAAACAAATGGAACCAAATATGGCATGTGGAGGTTTTGTAGGCAAGAAATGTTTCTACGGTGGTCCGAGACCCCAAGCAAAAGAAATCACATTAAGCATGTGTTAGGTTTTAAAAGCAAGAAAGGTTTCTATGATGGTTTCCGATTCCTCTTCGCCCTGAAAGGGGGGGCTCCTATACAAATGAAATACAATATTCTCTATAACTCGAGAACTAATCAAGCAAATTGAACCAAATCTGGCATGTGGAGGTTTTTGTAGATGAATACTGTTTCAATGCTTATTTGAGACCCCTCCTTTTTCTGAGGGAGGGGGGGGGCTCTCATACATATGAAACACAAATTTATGCATAACTCGAGAACTAATCAAGAAAATGGAACCAAATTTGGCATATGGAGGTTTTTGAAGAAGAGAAATGTTTCTATGATGATTTGAGACCCCTCCGCCTTTTAAAAGTGGAGGGAGGGATCTCCCATATAAATGAAACACAAATTTTTACATAACTCGGGAACTAATCCAGCAAATGGAACCAAATTTGGCATATGGAGGTTTTTGTAGGAGAGAAATGTTTTTATGGTCATTGAGACTCTTCCGCCTACTGAAGAGGGTGGGGGGGGGCTCTCATACAAATGAAACGCAATTTTCTGCAAAACTCGAGAACTATTCAAGAAAATGAAACCACATTTGGCATGTGGGGGTTATTGGAAACAGGATTTTTATTTATATTAAAATGGATTTCTGTCTGACTGTCTGTCTGACCGATCGGAGTGAAAATATGTATGCAGGTATTTTTGGGGCTGGGGAAGGTTCTTATGATTGTTTGAGACCGCTTCCCCCTTCCGGCTTGCATACAAATGAAACACAAATTTCTGCATAGCTTAAGAACTAATCAAGCAAATGGAATCAAAAATGGTATGCGGGGTATGGTGCAAACCGCAGTTAATGATGATGAGGATTTCAAAGCCAGGGCTGGTTCTGTAGATCCTATCTTCTCCAGCAATGCTGGATTTGCAGAAAAAAAAACACTATTTCATTCCGTTAATGAGATCATTGGATTGAGTAGATGAAAAAACGTTACATTTTAAAAGGTGTATGGTTCGTTCCATATCACAAAAATTGAATTTGAAAACATATTTTGAAACTGCAGACTTTTTCCGTATGTTTTCCGATGCTTTTGGTGAGATCATAATATAATAGATACGAATGATTGCAATATCTTTTTCAGTTACATAAGTATATACACTATTATATAAATCATTCATGGGAATGGAGGGACCACCAGGGCACCTGATTGAAGCACTCTGGATGAGGAGAGTGAAATGCCAACTTCCCAATGATAATAGTTTGTGGTATAGAGGGCGGGCTCTTCGCCCGCCTATTAAGGGCATTCTCATGTTAGATGGCTTGCTTTTTTGACTAATTGTTCAATCTTGTTGTTGGAAGGAGATTCTTGATATCCCTGTGGATACGTATAAGTGATGTTGCCTATCGATTCACCCTACCACCCATTTTTGGCCTTTCATACAATGGCATGATAAGTATAATCAGTAGTTATTAAAAGCTTGATCAAGTCTAACAGAGAGGCGAACCCATTGCTGCCGGACTTAGTTTCCGTGCTACAATGGGTGGTAGTACATACATTATCATATATTTCCCGATGCTTTTGAGTTCCCGCCTTTATTCCGCATTTCCCGATTTTCCCGAGTCTGTGGCCACCCTGAAATGACATCCAAGCACCTTGACAATTCCTCCGATATCTTCTGGGGGCGCAGCAATCTTGGCAGCAATTAGAACAATTCGAAGGTTCTGATTCAGAGCACTTGAAAATAAACATTAACAAATACACTGTCAGCAGAAAGAAGTCATTAGTTACATAAATAAACCCAAGATTAAAGCACAAAAATGTTCACATTTTTCCTGTCACACCCTGTAAAGTCTCAGAAATAATGAAGGGAGCCTTCATTCCACCGCTAATATTCTAGAATTTATAGGCAAATTTTGACATTTGCTTCTGCAAAACGTCCTCTGGGACGCCGAAACATAGATTTGGTGACAAAATATACCTGTCCGGGTGGTTAGTGGAAGTCATCCTTAACGTAGGTTTCGGCCTCCATCACTATTCAATAGGGAATGGTGAGCAACTGCATGTAGGGAAATGTGGGTAAGCCTGTCACCCCAACGGTTTTAATAGAAAACCATTTTGCAGTATGTTTTTGACTATACCTATTATTAGTATTCATCATTTTAACCAATTCGAGACACATCACACTTACACAAACTCAAAGAAAATAAACAAAACAAACGTAAGCGTTGTCGCAGCAATACCGGATGTAATTTTTCGATGGTAGATTTTAACGTCTTGTCAAATAATTAAGTACAGAAATTCAATTCCATCGATCGCGTACTTTCATTTACACTGTACACAGAAACAAAAGCGTTCACGAAAATGGAAACGGACCGGGAACTAGTTCACGTTTTCAGGATTTTTACCTAAAAACGTGATTTAGTTCATGATTACGTGATTCAGTTCACGGTGTATTTTTGCTTGTTCTCGAATTCATGACTGCAGTTCACGGATCCGGGCACGGATTTTTTTCCGTGTATCTTAGTGCTGAAATTCATTGAAAGGTAAGTTTAATCAATTATCCAAGATTTACGGTGTATTAAGAAAAAAAAGTGCCTTTGGGGTAAGCCCGTCACTCGTCGGTGCGGGTAACACCGTCATGCTCTTTGGATCAGCGGATGTTTGTGAAACTAACTAACCATTTTTATCAGATGCCACGCAACTACAAATGGAACACCCACTGCGGAAATTGGACCGATCAGCAGCTGATCCAGGCAATGGACGCAGTGGATTGCGGGATTTCCGTGAATCGTGCTGATAAGGCGTTTGGAATTTCAAGAACTACGTTGGCAGACCATGTTACGAGAAAGGTGGTGAAGTCGAAACTGGGATTACAAGAAACGGTTTTCACGCCGGAACAGGAAGCGGAACTTTTTCAGCACCTGCTTGATCTGGAAAGTCATTTTTACGGCATTAGAAAGAACGATGTCCGTGAGCTGGTTTTCGAACTGGATGAAAAAAGAAAAGATTGCCCATCCCATTAAGTCGAGCACTCGACACTGAAGAAGTCTGTAAATAGCAGACGAAATAGGTCTATCTATCAAAAGATAAGCTTGTAGTGGAATTTAAAGGAATTTGCTCGCGTTTACTAGCAAAAAATTTGAAAAAAGTGTTTCAATGTTTTATTTTTTATTTTTTAAAAAGTGATCAAATGAAGTGTAAATTTTAAATTCTCCTAGTTTCCCAATCATTGCCCATCCATTCAACAAAAATGGTGCGTATAGAAATTTCAAATCAAACCCACATCAAAAGTCTTTTGAAAATTTCCCTGATTGATAATAAATGACTTCTGGCAATTTCGGGCTTGTTGCACATGTTTTAAACCTGGAAATTTTAGAGACTCCGGAATCTGTTCCATTTGAAGGGCTGTCCATATACTACGTGCTTATCATGACGGCTCAAAAATCAGCAATAAAGATTACTCTTACAGATAAAAACAGATTTCAAACAAAATTATGGCACATGGGTATGTATGAATCTGAAACACTCTAAAATATGTCCCTGTGGTATATGGATGACCCCTTGTGAAATGGCCAATGGAGATGGTTGATAAATCATCACAAGAGATCAAAAATATCCACATGTTCAAAATTAAATTTCGTATGCAGAAATCTTCAAAACTATTTTAATAAAAATGAATGCCGGTCTTTCCCCATGGGGGTGACGGTCTTACCCGCACTGACTGATAAACTTCAATATTTACCATGTTTGTTTTGCGTATGTTGTTTGACCAAAAACACATATTTTGACACTTCCAACGCACAAATCATATAAAGTAATACTCCATCAAAAATTATGCTAGGGATACCTGACATTTGAAGTATTACATTAGTTTTAAAAAATCGCAATGCTTAAGGTGACGGGGTTACCCTTTCTCCCTAAATTTCCGGACACGGGTTTTTTGCGGCACATATCGTCTCTCATTCCCGATCAGGGTCTTCTACACTTTGTAGGCATGTAGTCCAGAACGTTTTATGATTTTCTGGACCAAACAGATCATCTCATTCGATATTCTTGCGACGGCTCTGGTCGTTATGAGTCTTGACAGACGTAAACGAATCACATTGAAGCAGTTTTATCCATATGTTTAGAACTTTACACTCTTTGCATCAATGTGTGTTGCATTTCGTACACATTTTCCTAACTTATGATAACTTTTAAGAACTTCTTCAAGTTGCAAAAATAGAAATCCTTGCCAACTTTTTGCATTATGTTCTGCATTGCCTTTTGTTCCTCATCCCATCCTATCTTCACAAATACCGGTTCGATTCCTTACTACCTTTCGTGCGATGATTATGCATCTTCCCGGGGAAGTATTATCAACCGCAAAAAAAAAAAATCCTGCAAATGTTATCTCGCAACCCTTGGCAAACAGGCTCGTACCAGTAAACATTTGAGCGCACCCGTTCTGTTCGAGCAACGACTACAGCAAAATCCTCGGAAAAGTCAAGTCAGCGCATCGAGCGACCGAGAGTGGGCGAAGAAACAAACATTGACAGACTTTGACTTTGCCGGCTTTGTCTTAATGGTTTTCGTTCGGGGAGAATGTTTGCCGGTTTGGTTTGGTCCTCACATAAACACCTGAAGCAGACGGAAGCGTAGATTGCGAAACTGTGATTAGTAGCTTCTGGAGATTTATAACTGTTTGTGCAGGAGCACGGCTGGCACAACCGTCTCCGTTTTCACGATATTACCTTAATATTGGACAAACATTTGGCCAAACCTGTTTATTTCCCTGTGAAAACACTCCGCGTTCTGGGTGGCGCGGTGACATAAAGAAGAACACATTTTTCGCCTCCGCTAGACAGCGCTCGACGACGGGCGGGAAAAACGACTGACTGCGGTTGGGTTTCGCTTCGGGGGAAAAGGATGCCCGTAAAGTACAGTGAATAAAAGGTGCATCGTACGTACCTACATACCGGGACGTCGTCGTCGGAGAAGAACAGTGGCAATACTAACGAAATGTGAAAAACGACTCGGTCCCTTTTCTTTCGGTCGGAAAGCAAGGTGTAGGTAAAGGTGTCCGAACAGCTTTCAGCAGAAAAGCGAAACAAGGAAAAACGGCACTGGAATCTGGGGAATTCTTACCTCTGACAGACACATCTAAGCTTGTTTTTTTTTCTGTAGGGTGGTCTCCAGGTGCAGGGAATGCGACAAGGTGTGTAGGGTGGGAAATGAGAATTTACCGCAATGTAGGTCGTCATGATGTGAGTTTGTATGATGACGGGCTAACTGCGGCTTCCCCAGTCAATGTGACCTCAAACCACACTGACCCACCGTAATCCGGGGGGGTGGAAAGCGGTTTGGGTTTGGTTCTGGTTTTTCGGTACGAAGGTTATGAATTTATTTTGGTTGTAGATGATTGTTTACTGCATTGAAACCAAAATAGGAAATGGTTTTCGTTTCGGCGAAAATGATAATGGTAACCAAATTGAGAGTTATCAGGCTTAATGGGTGTTCGCGAAACGGACATGAAACTATTATAATAGTTAAATATCATTCGATAGGCTCCTGTTGCTGACAGCATATAAATGTTTCGAACAGCCCTTTGGTGGTCGATGCGATTCAAGAATGGTCATTAATTTCTGAGAACTTTGATATGCCACTCAAGACGATTTTGATGCTTTTATCACGGTCTTCCTGGATCATATTCATATCAATATGTGGTTAAGGTGATGAAAAGGTGATACAAAAAATCTAAGAACAGTGATATGTCGCTCGACAAATTTTTAAAAAAAATTTTTAACCACTTCCTCCAAGGCACCCAGAACTTGTTCTAAGGTGGCAGAACATGGCCAATCCCAAGCAACAATTTACGTTTTATTCCAGCCGTATAGGACTCCTCCCGACTTTGTTGATTAAACTACATTCAAAACTGTTTTGTCTATCAATACATCCTCTATGTTTGTTTAAAGCTGGAATTTGTACGATGTGAAACACTCTGTAGATGGTTGTGAAAACAAGTTAATAAAACCTTTATAAGACCATAAAGATTTTGAAAATGTTCCAATGCAAGATATTATGGCCATCTCTATCCAGACAGGAAGGCTAACGAGTTAAAGCCCGATTGAAAGTAAATTTGGACGCATTCAAGTGAGTCATAACTCAAGAATTAAACAACGTACACAATTGATCAAAACGTCAAACAAAATGATATTCATTCAGCTTTCAATGTATAATAATTTATTACATTCCACCGTTTTGAATGAACTGAACTTTACTTGTGATCGATGCCATAATGATCTGCACATTTGCTGCCCAAGCAACACCAAGCCATCATAATTAGTTGCAGCTACTAGATTGTGACCTAATTAAGTTACATTGAAGTAACTTTTACTAGTTTGCAACAAGCGTGCTGCTAGGGTGGTGACACAGTACCGGCGAACTTATTCTACTTTAAATGGATTTTTTGTGCATTTGTCACTTCATTACCGAATTCTCGAAGTTTCCGCTTGACAATTGCTCAATATTTTTTGATCGATCTGAACTCAGGGCAATTCGGAGGATTAATCTCTTTGGCGACGAAATTAACATAGTTTGCAGCATACCATTCTAGTACCTCCTTAGAGTAGTGGCAGCTGGCTAGATCCAGCCAAAACATAAAGTTGGTCTTGTGTTACCGAATGAAGGGTAAAATCCGCTTTTTCAGACACTCTTTGATGTAAACCTTTGACGTCATTGTGTGAGATGTGATGAAAACCTTGGTTTTAAGGCCACAACTGCAGATTCTTTGGTTTTTAGTTTTCGAGTAAACAAATTTGTACCTGGAAGGGACATCCTCATGATCAGTTGCCAGGTCAAATTGTTGTCCGGGAATTTGTTTACAATCATTTGACATATGTACCATTAAAATACAGCCATCAAATTTCGTCAAAAATCGTTCGTATAGTATGGTGCTCTCTAAATTTTTGGTTCGAGGGCGATTCGGATGTTAACTGGCACAAAAGACATATACCCTTCTCTCTGTTACGCACGGGTGGAAAAGTTGGAATCGTATGCCTTTGCCCAATCATCCGTACGTGATTGCCTTTCACGTACCTCAACACCTTCTCCTTGGCTCTTTGCCCCTAGTGCCACTTTTATGATAGATGCGCTGTGTTCTATCCACAATCAAATATTGTCGTGATCCGACCGAGGTTGCCAGCCCCAGAAATGCTGTTGTTCTTCCTGGTGCTTCTGGTGTTGCCATCGTTGACGTGATTGGACCGAAAGTTTCCAGTTTCGGTTCCGGTCTAACGTGAATTACTACTTTTCTGCTACTTGCTGCTGCTACTGCTGCTGCTCTGTTGTCTTCAAAATTGGT
>JASCZW010015370.1:0-20710 GCA_034211315.2 Aedes japonicus | reverse complement strand
CAGTGCTGTGATTAATTACCAATTAATTAGTGTGAAATAGTGAATTTTGTGCCTAATTATACTTCCATCGCGCACAGAAAGTGTTTTCAACCAGATCAGTAGGAGACGATTGGTCTCCCGTGCTGGTTTTCGTTCAATTTTGGAAATTTTGCCCCAGTGACGGCTGGCGGCCGGTGAATATTATTTTTTGCACATTGTTTTTGGTCTCTCTGTATTGTGTGTTGCTTGCATGCCGTCCGTTTGATGTGGATAGGTTGTAAGCGAAATGGCAGCGATGCAAACAGTGTGGGGATTCTATACTGCCTAGTGATATCCTACTGCTTGCTCAGGTTGTGCTAGAGTATACCATTATAGGTGTACTCCACTGACAAAAGCGGTAGCCAAGCTAGTCAGTGAGAATGATAATGTGCTGTTCAAATGTGGTGATTGTTTATTAGGCCATGGTTGTGGCGAGCAGAATGTATTGCTCCCGACCGTCCAAAAGTTTGAAGAGGAGATGAAGAAGATTTCGTCTCTATCTGATTCGATCAGTGGCGTTCGGGAGCACATTGCTGCTCAAATAAACAACGCGTTAGTTACCGGCATGGATTTATCAGGGAAAAATTTGAATAGTACCTTAGAGAAGGCAATTTTGGAATTGAATAAGTCTGTGGGCAAACAAATGGAAAGTATGAAATGTTCATTTTTGAATTTAATTCGATTAGTAAAGCAGCTGCAATGAACGTAAAGCAAGGGACATCAAGTACGGCATCGGAGCCTAGCCTGAATCCCAGAGGCAAAAAACGTAAAGTACAGGAAGACGTTAGCGAGACGTCGAATGATGTTTTTATTGAAAGTATTAGTTTCGCGGATGTAGTCAAGAGTAATTCTGGGACTAACAATAATAATAATAATGATAAAAATATTAGAAAAAAGTAATGCGAATGAATTCAAGAAAGTTACTCGTAAGGCTCGTCCGGTCATTGTGATCAAACCGAAAGAGTCCAATCAGAACAGCGATGATACTCGCAAGTTTTTAAATAGTAAATTGGATCCAAAAACACACAAGATCCGTAACTTTAGAAATGGGAAAGATGGCTCTATTATTGCTGAGTGTGCAACAGGATGCAACGTTAATGTTGTGAAAGATGGCATTATAAGCGATTTGGGTGAAAATTATAATGCTGTTGTTCCCTCATCGGTGCCAAGGCTTAAAGTGATGGGCATGAGCGAGAAGTTTTCCTCCGATGACTTCATTCGGATTTTAAAAGATCAAAATGAAGACATCGCGATTAATGAAGTTAAAGTGATAGAATGTATGAAAATCCACGCTTCAAGTACAATAAGTTTAACACGGTAATTGAAGTTGATAAAAACACCTATAACTTGTTTATTAACCGCGAAACACGTTAATGTTAAATTTGATTGGTGTCGTGTTGTTCCTGAGATTCAAGTTTTGAGATGTTTCAAATGTGGAGAATTTGGACATATGAGCATGGATTGTAAAAATAATATAGCATGCTCTAAGTGTAGTGAAAGTCACACGACATCTGAATGCACATCAACTGCTTTGAAATGTATCAATTGTAAAAAAACGAATAACGAACGTAAAACGAACTTGGACGTAAACCACGGCGCGTTTAGTTATGAATGTGAAATTTTCAAGCGATTATATGAACGAAAAAAAAACAGCCTGCATTTCAATGAATAGCAGCCAAGTTTCAGTAGCAATGTGAGTAAATTCGATATTTTGTACTTCAATATTGCCGGGTTGTCTACAAACTACGTAGAATTGCGTCAGATTGTAGAGCAAAAACGTCCAAATTTAGTCTTTTATCAGAACACATATAGTTGACATGCAAGCATTTGATCAATATAGTATTCCGGGATATAATGTGGCTGCTTGTTTATCACATTCTAGACACACTGGCGGCGTTGCTATTTATGCTAAAGAATCAGTTCAGTTCAAGCTTCAATTGAACGAAGTTTGTGACGGCAATTGGTTTTAAGCATTGCAGTTGTTCGAGGCATGCAGATTGGTAATTATGGTGTATTGTATCATTCTCCCAGTTCTAGTGACCAGCGTTTTATTGAAATTTTGGAAAACTGGTATGAGATTTTTGTAGATTCTAGTAAACTAAACGTGCTTGCTGGTGATTTTAATATAAATTATTGTGACATTAATAATTCGAAGCATTTGAAACGATTAGCAGATTTCTTTAATTTAAAACAACAATTGGTTAATGAATATACGCGTATTTCCAGACACAGTAGAACTTTGATTGACCATGTGTACTGTAATTTTGATTCTGTTAGTGTTAGTTATAAACTCTGACTTGAAAGTAACTGATCATGAAACCATTATTATTAACGTTGAAGATAATACTAATGGTGACAGTGATTATGTGAAATTGAAATGTTGGAAAAAATATTCGAAACAAGCTATTTCAAGACTTGTCGAAAGAAGTGTGGATTTTCATATAAATACCGGTTCTCTAGATCAGAAATCAGCTGTTTTGACAGACGTATTAAAAATATGTATCCAATAAACTAGTTGAACATAAATTTGTGTTAGTAAAGAACTCGAACAGCTGGTACAATTTGGATCTTTTGCGTCTCAAACGTAAAAGAGACAAGCTATACAAAAAATGGCGTAGAACTAATAGAAATATCTTTTTGAATAGGTACAAAGTCGCGCGTAACAAATATTCGCAATGCGTTAAACAAACTCGTTGTGAATATATTCAGAGGAAAATTGATTTGCATCAAAACAACAGCAATGAGTTATGGAAAATTTTGAAATCTTTGTTAAAACCTAGTAATTGCAAACCGCGATCCATAACCTTCAATGGCACATTAGAACAGTCAGAGGACACCATTGCATGTAGATTTAATGAATATTTCGTCGATAGTATTTTGTCAATCAATCAATCCATTGATTTAGTAGATGAGCCAGACGAAATAAAACAGCCGATTAATATTAACTGTAGTTTTGAAAGTTTTCACCCAATAACGTTAGAGGATCTTAAATCTATTTGCTTTTCTTTGAACAAAACGGCTGGAGTGGATAACGTAACTGCAAGAGTAGTACAAGATTGCTTTAATGTCATCGGAAACAACCTGCTGGACCTTATTAATGAATCGCTGCAAACTGGGCACGTGCCACAAGTTTGGAAAGAATCTTTAGTTATTCCCATTCAAAAAGTCGCTGGAACGATGAAAGCCGAAGAGTTTCGTCCTATTAACATGTTGCACACTTTAGAGAAAATTTTGGAACTTGTTGTAAAAGGCCAGCTGTTAACGTATTTAAATAGTAATAATTTGATTGCGCCGGAACAATCGGGATATCGCGAAGGTCATTCTTGTGAAACAGCGTTAAATTTAGTTTTAGCAAAATGGAAAGAAAATGTAGAGCGTAAAGATACGATTGTTGCTGTTTTTTGATCTGAAACGCGCTTTTGAAACGATTTCTCGGCCCTTGTTGTTAAAATCAATCAAGCGCTTTGGATTTTTCGGGTTCTGCATACAGATGGTTCGAAAGCTATTTGTCTGACAGAACTCAACGGACGGCTTTTAATGATTCTGTGTCGAGCCCTGTGGAGAACGGCCTTGGCGTACCACAAGGGAGTGTATTAGGGCCCATTTTATTCATTCTATATATTAATGACATGCGACGAGTCTTGCGATTTTGTGATATTAATCTTTTTGCTGATGATACCGTGTTGTTCATTGCAGCTAAAAGCCTCGAGGAGCCGTTTCACATTTGAATGCAGATTTACGTTCTCTAAGTAGATGGTTAAAGTACAAACAGTTGAAATTGAACATAAGTAAAACTAAATTCATGGTAATTTCGCGGAATCGAGTTAACGAAGACGTCTTTGTTAAAATTGATGATGTAACAATTGATCGCGTTCGTGAGATTAAATATCTTGGCGTGATTATTGATGATAGATTAAAATTTGACTCTCACATTGACGATGTCATCAAGAAAATAGCCAAGAAGTACGGTATTCTCTGCCGATTAAAAAACGATTTAACTATTGCTAGCAAAATACAATTGTACAAATCTATCATCTCTCCTCAGATTGAATTTTGCCCTTCCATTTTGTTTTTAGCTAATCAAACACAAATATCGAGATTACAGCGTTTGCAAAATAAGATAATGCGTTTGATCTTGAGATGTAACAGGTTCACTTCCTCTTCTTTTTTGTTAGATGCCCTACAGTGGCTATCGGTGAAGCAGAGAGTTGTGTATTTGACAATGGTGTTCATTTTTAAAGTAATAAACGGTTTGCTGCCTCGATATTTGTGTAATCGAATTGAAAGAGGAAGTGATATTCATAGATATAACACTAGAAACGCGGATGATGTTAGAACACCATATTTTTTGTACGGAGCTTCACAAAATTCGTTGTTTTTAAAGGTATAAATGTTTTCAATTCGATGCCTATACACATCAAACGTGCAGCAACAGTTACAGATTTTAAGAGACAATGTATTTCACACATCAAAGCTGCCTTTTGAACAGCTACTCTGATAACTTTTTACTCTTGACTACTTTTGTATCTTGACGATGTTATTACAACGGATATTTTTGTATGTTTTATTGTTAAATGTTTTATATTTGTCATGGGGCACAAACAAACTATATTTTTCGCCTCGATGATGATGATGGATTTAAAGTTTTTATTTTGTTATTTAAATTTAAAGTAGTCTTCATTTTTTGTGTAGTCTTCAAAAGTTTGAGCCTCGCGCGCGGTATACAGGTATAAAGGACTTCTTTTTGAATTTACAAAAAAATATTGGCCTTTGATGCTTGAGAAGATGCCATGAAATAGTAGTGAGTTGTCTGGCTGATTGTCGGGGAATTCTTTGTCAGTTCTGTTGTGGTTGAAAGTAAAAGTTTGACTAGGGCCGGTCCAGGATTTTTTCGGTTTGGAAATATTCTCGATTTCCCTTATTGGGGATATCCTTGGTCAGCCCAAAACTAAGCTGGTGGCTCCATTAGTGTTGGAACTGCATTGGCTCTATAGGGTAGGATCGGATATTGGCTGTCTTTTGATATTGTCCTTAAACAGGATTCTGTGATTTGAATTGTAATAGGATTTGCTGATCGCTGGGAATACTTGCGAACATTTGCGGTTGACATCAATAGCTTTTCACAATTATATCGCTTAAAGCAAATGAACAGTTTTGGAAGAAGTTTACATCTGTAGATGAAATCAGTTCGTTTTTTTGCATAGCTAGTCGAATTGCTTTAAATAAATTATCTAATAGATAACTCGTCTAGCTCTAACCTTTGTAGGGGTAAGTGGCGGGACCATCATCATTATCATCACGCAGGATAACTTCATCAAATATTCGCGATCAGTATGTGAAATGTTCCATTTTTGTACCTAAAAACATAAGATAACTTTGACGAGTGATACACTGCCGTTCTACGCATAACTGTCCCATGTTGCTTTTGGTCAAATTGCAGCTTTTTCAATATATGCTTAATTTTTAACTATACTATTGGATACAAAAAAAAATTATATACTTTGTTCTGAGTTTGTATCAAGAAAAACATCAAGCTAGATTGTCTCATGTTGTAATTCTAGGCATAAAAGTCCCACTACGACATTTCTTAAGAGATCTTAGAAAACAAAATTGATTTAAGTTTACAACATTCTTTGTAGGAACAACTCGACACTTAGCATTAATAAGGGGCCTATATGTAAACTTAAACAAACATACTGAAATTAAGTTATCTATATAAGCCACCATTTGCATTTGATAGAACTGTGTTTTTAATGATGATATGGTGATGACAAATAATCAGAATCATGGTAGGAGCATAAACCATAATGCACATGGCATGTGTATTTTAAAACGTAAATTCTATCGCCAACGATGCATCAATACATCATGCAGTGCGACTGGTATGCCTAGAATTTTCTGCTGCAAGGCAAGATTCTACCCACTACATACAAAAATAATCTTATTGTTTGTAATACCACAGATTACATCGAAACTCAGCCACATCTTCAAATGCCACTCATAAATTTGTGGGTTTTACCACGAATCTTACCAGCCCTTCACAATAGTGACGCAAAACTTAAAACGTTTTTTTCTCAACTACAACTTTTTCAACATGGGAATTATGCGTAGAACGGCAGTACACCTGTTATTTTCTCACTCAACAACAATGCTATATTGTAACTTGGATGTATTACAACAAAACACGAAGGCATCGATAATGGGAACGAGACAAGTTGCTTTGCGAAAATGTAGTGATTCGCACACATGTTGTAACGACGTTGTTTTCATGTAACTGCGACAAAAAAATTTTATGTTATTATACAAATCGACTACACTAACAGAGAAAAAAAAAAAAAAAAATTTGCGTTTAAGGCCTGATTATCAACCCATAACATCCTAAACTTGAAGAAGTTCGGAACTTAGGATGTACAGAGGATCCACTATAACTTTTCCGTTTACGCAAAGTTTGGATATCTATTCAACCATGATCATTTAGTTTTCTGGAAGGTCATCAAATATTATGAGATAATCTGGGATGATCTAGTACGTCCAAACTGTCCAAACTGGAGTTCAGAACTTAGGATCTACAATGGTAACTGTACTTTTTCGGCTATGCGAATTTACGACATGTATTCCACCATGTTCACTGGAAGTTCAATATACATTTGGAGATAATCTGGGATGTTCTAGGTCCAAAATCCAAACTGTTCTTAAGCTCATAACAAAGGATACACAGTTGTAACAGGAGCTGGTAAGGAACTAAAAAAGATTCTTTATAAACTCGCATCAAAGGGAATTGAATGAATTTTCAACCCCCAGCGTCCCTTTATTTCGGTGGTGCCTGGGAACAAATTGGTTCAAGACGTGAAAAGTCTTTTGCCAAAAGATTTGTTTTAAATTTTCATAGCTTTACAAATTAGCGATATGAATTCAATAAAGTTCATTGATTTTTTTGATAATCTACGATGTTCTAGGTCAATCAAACCACTCTAGAGTTCAGAACTTAGGATCTTCTGTTTTCAGGTAGTGTTTTCAGCTATACTAAATTACGATATTTATTTTACCATGTTCATTGAGCCCACTGGAAGGTCAACAGACATTATGAGATAACCTGGGATGTTCCAGGTCATCCAAAAAAGCCCTGGAGCTCAGAACTTCGGATCTACAGTTGTAACTTTAGTTTTACGGATAGACAAATTTACGATATGTGTTCAACCATGTTCAATAAATCTTCTGGAAGGTCAGCAGACATTATGCTGAAATCTGGCATGTTCTGGGTCATACCATTCATTAGTACATAACTTATGAACAATTGAAATTGTACCTTTTTTATATGTACAAATGTACAAATCAACTATGTTCATTGGATTTTATGACAGGACAACCGACATTATTAGATAATATGGGACCTCTCCTGGAGTACTGAACTTAGGAACTATTGTTGTAACTGAAGCTTTTTCGGCTACGCAAAATTATGATATGTTTTCAACCATGTTTATTGAAACTACATTTTTATAAAATTGAAATGCTCTAGGTCATCCAAACTATTATGAAGTTCAGAACTTAGGATTTATGATTGGTCGGGGCTCTGCCAGATTGCAGCAAGTGGCTTTTGCGTCATTCTGGGTAACTGAACCCATATAATTCTCACAGAATATTTTTTCGATGCAGTATGGAGATGAACAACTCAAATTGGTTATTGGTTACAAACTTCAACAATCCCTAATGTGATTCATCTTGAAATTAAGAAGTTAATGATTTTCGATAGGCTTACTTGGAATACCCCACATTATCCCATAACATCTTTCGACTTTGCACACGATTCACTAGCTGTTGTAAATCTATTCATATCTTAAAAATCAATAAATTATCTTATGCTATTAAAACAATTTATATGATATGCTTTAGTTGATGTTAATAGATCAATCGTATGTTTTGCTTTAAAGCAATTATCAACTCTTGACGAGCACAGAGTGGAGTTACTCATAGATTTGGAAAATAGCAGATATGAGTAAATATCGCTCTTACTTATTTATAAAGTATTAATCCCAAATTTCAAATAATTTTAACCAGCATAACCAGCAAAAGCATAACCAAACTTTTTTCACTGTTGAGTTGAACTCGAACTAATGTTGAATCAATTTCAGTAGTCGTGTACCTGCATAAAACGCACACGCTCAAAACTGCCTCTCTTTCATTTGTATTGTTGTCCCTTTTTTTCTCACGGAAAAGTTACTCAATTCTCGTAAAAAGTGGAACAACTCAATTGATGAGTTGTTCCACTTTTACGAAAACTGAGTAACTTTTCCGTGAGAAAAAAGGACAGTGATACAAATGAAAGAAAGGCAGTTTTGAGCGTGCAGCACATATAAAAGAGAGAACGGGAGAAAAACAAAGACCCTCGGTAGATGCAACATGTGACATGATTGAATATATTTTTGTTGCATACAAATCAATATACACGGTTAATCTGGGAAACTCATTTTATGACTGTATTTTGCACATTTTGAAGATTATAGTTGATACGTCTAAAAGTGACTAGTTTTAGTACACTAATGAAAAGTACTTTTTACGCCTTTTCAATTATTTCAACAGTGACAAAAAAATGTGTAAAAAGTAGGCACCACTGAGAAACGAATATTAACTCTGTCCTTGACTAGATACTGACGCCATTGTCGAAAAGACATTTTTTTGTAAGCACCTTAAGTTCAGGCAATGTTTTAGGCTGCTGCAGTATAGAAGATGGAGAAATTATCCAATACATGGCTGTATAATTTATTGATGACTTTTGCACTTTCAAATTTGAATTTTGAAATTGAGCCGTTTTCAGTAATACTCAAGCAATATTGATTTTTCAAAATGTGTAAAAAGTACACATCTTTTATGTTCTCAAAAGGAGTAAAAAGTATGCATATTTTACTTTTCAAGAGGAGTAAAAAGTATGCATTTCACACTTTTCAAGTAAAAAGTATGCACATTTTGACGTATATTCAGTTTACGCCAAAAGGAGTAGAAGTAATTCACTCCTTTTTGGCGTAGTCTCAGTTTTCCTCGAAAAAGCATACTTTATGGTCATAATAGCGTAAATTGAGATTACCGTGTACATACAACGCTATGTCTCTTTCCTAAATAACAATCTAATGTTATGGAACATTACAATCTTGATTCAACTGTAATGCAATTTATCATTATTGTATTGAGTATGTAACAATGATAAAGATACATTATTTATTGTCCCAACATTGAAAATTAAGGACAATGTCCTTATCATTCATGCATTCGCGAGTTTGTATTCACTGTTCGCGGTACAACTTACGAGCCCGGGTTTTAGCCGACACATTCTGTTTATCGTTACGGTTCGGTACAGTTTTCACCTTGAACGACTTCACACTTTGCAGGTGCTTGGAAGTATGCACAAACGTTGGGGACATTTTTATTTTTCTAGCCACAGTACGTACCAAAAGATTTGGTCTTTTCTGCAAAATTTGCTTTACCTTCGCGTCCTTCCTGCGATCCGTTTTCGTTTCGCTCCGCAGCCTTTTTGGCTGCGGTCGCAATGACAATCCAGATCTGTCAGGAAGAAAACTTGCAAAAAATCTTGGTTTTACTGCAAGCGCTGTCCATAGCGTTCTTGAATCTTTCGATACGCGTTTGACAACAGCCAGGAATTGCTTTTCGCATTTGCTCTAATTTCGAAGCCAGCTTCGATCTAAAAGCTTGTAGTTTCACCAAAAATTGATATTACACAATGAACAGACATACGGTCATCAGTCTGCGAAATATTTCACGCGTTGACGAAGTATTTCCAGAGATCTACGTATATAGGGGTGTCCAGGTTTTGTCGCGAAACAGCCTTTCCATTTTGATCAGATTTCAGTACTTTATGTCTAGATATTCTGCACAGAAACAGGATTGAAATATATTTTATATCAAGCTCCAAAGTAACCAAAACACGCCAAGCCATTGAGATTGAAATAGAATACACTTGTCAGTCTCAAATTTCAAAGTCCGCTAATTATGACCCTAAGAAGAGTAAAAGGACGACCTTTGCTGGCATGCCAAACAAACAACTTACCAAGCATCAGTACAATCACATTTTGCAGTTTACCTTTGCAGATTCTGCCTTAAAGTGTATGCAATAAAAACTATCATCATCAAAACGTCTATCGGAGGAGGCCACCACATTCACGACTTCATACCTACTGTTTTATAATTTAAGGCTTGAACGTTAACGGCGCGGCAAGGAAAGAGATATACCTAGCTATCTACTTATTTAAGGTAAAAAAAAAACATACTAAGCGCGACTCTTCTCAACGACTCCCCTTATTGAAAACGAGTCGGAGAAAAGCCAAACAAAAACAAACTGCAAACACATCGCGTCGTGGCTTCTCCACGAAGAAGCACGGAAATGAGGCAGAAATCATGCTTCTTCTATATTTGCCTACACGAGCGCTGGCTCCCACCCCCACCCGCAAATCGCACAGAGGCACAGCGCGGGCAGTAAAAGCAGTGGCAGCTTAGAAGCAACTAGGTAGGCACTAGTTGCCGAAGAGGTCGATCCGGAGAGGCACAGTGGGAAAAAGTCTTCTCAAAATCGAAACAATCGCAAACTAGATCCATACAAGAGGAATCGCGGCTCTCTCACTCTTTTTTGGCTCTGCTCTGCGCTAGACTCCCCATGCATGGATGGGGCTCAACTAGGCGCTCTGCATGCGGAATCTTTTGGATCGCCAGCATGGTAGGTACTTACTTATCAGTTTTCAATTTGCGCTTCACGACGCCACACGGATCGAGATCAAACTGTGCTGTGGGAAAGAACAGTTCGCGATCGCGCGTTTGGGGTGAATTTTCGTGATAAAGTGATTTTCTGCAAGAGTTTTGATTGATTCTTTCTTCGCCGGAGGGTGCTTTACTTTCAATGAAAATGTAAGTAGTGATGAGGAAGATTAAGTGCTCTGGTTGAATAAGTGACGGATTGGCGATCAATTTGTGCGAACATGCTATAGGAAAGCTGTGGCTGGCTGTTAGTGTGATTGATACTGGGAAAAAGGCCTATGCGATGCGGTTTGACTGCAGTCACAGAATGCATGCATAACAGAAGCATGCAACGGAAAAGTGAAGTCGGCTGGGCAGCAGATCGTAGTCTGTAGTGTTTGATGGTTGTAACAACAACTAGCGGCAAAAATGAAAGGAGGAAAAATGAAACGAATTCACATGGTATTTATTCTCTGCAGTTTTTTTTTTTCACATGCAGCATAGTCGCGAGTAGGTTGTATAGTTCTTCTTTTTTCTACAAGCAACACAAGATGGTCATCATAATAAACAATCCGCTCGTCATGATTATCGAAGCCTAATGGAGTGGTTGGGATTTTTTTGTGCTTTGTTTCTTGGTTAATTTTTACTAAATTGACTTATGATTGATCTACGGCTTTAATGCCTAGTTGGAATGAAAGTGTAACGTTTTATATTGAATGAACTGATATGATTGAGTGAGACGAGAGGTTATGTCTTACTTGTTGATTGCTACACATTATAGGAGTGATTAATCGGAACTGGAGTTTGTGGTTTATGACGAAACGGACTCAATTGTGCAATGGTGGTACTCGTACTTTGTTGTATAAATATAGTTTAAGAAGTATGTTATTTATATGCAGTACTCTTTTCTTTGTAATAACTTCAAAATTTTGCTACAAAAAGACAAATTTGTTTGACGTACACTTCGCCTTACGAGATGTTGAATGAAAATCTAAATTTAGAAGATGTAACTCATCTTCTACCCGAAGCGGCTTGTTCTTTCAGTAAACGAGGTGAGTGAGTCCCTCAATATGAACCTCTGAATCCATAACTCGACCCGGAAGACAGTTGCAGCGCACCGGTCTACCACATGAAAATAAGATCCGCTCTCTCGCAGATTGTGCAAAGGTATTTTTAAAGTAGAATCATGAACTGGATGGTCAAGAAGACTCAGGTCCCAAGTTGTATAAAACATTCCTCGAAATATAACTCCCAACGACGAACATCTCAAATGTTCCATCAAAATAACACAGCGATTCAAAACAGAACCCAAGTAACAATATTAGTTTTATTTCAACCGTATAGCACTCGTCCCTGCTTTGTTGATAAAACTACATTCAAAGCTGTTTTGTCCACCAACACCTCCTCTATGCATCTTTCAAGCCAAAATGTGAACAAGTTGGCCCACTCTGTAGACGGTTGTGACAATAAATTAATAAAACCTTTGTAAGATCATAGAGATTTTGAAAATGTTCTAGCGCAAGATGCTATGACCACTTGAGAACCTTCATAAAATCTATTGGCTGCCATCAAAACCAGCAAAGGGCCAAAAGGCCACAGCGGTCAAACTTCACGGTGATATCGTGGTTGGTTTTTGTTGTTCTGCTTTGTTCGATTCTTTGCTCTTCTGCTTCATTTAACAGTATAGAAAAAAAAAGTTCTAGTGTTGCGGGAAATTTTGTTTGATAGCAAAATATCCAAAACAAATTGAGTTTCCAAGTCATATGCGCATTAAATTTTATTGTGAATATTGGCACGATAAGAGCCGAAAATGAATGCGCGTAGGAGATTATGCGAGTTTGCATCAACAAAAACAAAATTGAAAATAATATATTCGATCAATTAATCTTGAATTTCCTGAACAATTATTGAATTCAATAAGATAATCAAAAAGAATGCCTACATTGGTCTCTGATCTACAGTTCATTTGTTTAACATTTAAAATTTAGAATTTATTTTTCCACATTTTAATTATTTCACATATTTTAATATGACGATTGGAAGATATCACAGTTTTGCCAAAAAACCTATTTATCTTCGCAGTGGCTACTATAAAACTATTTGGTCATTTGGTGACTGTCCTCAATGCCATTTTGCCGTTTAATACATTCACTGGAGGCAAAATGGCTTTAAAATGCTTTTTTAACTGACCATAATAAGATAATTTGAATGAGTCCTAAAACGGCATTTCAAAACATCATTTTACGAGTTCATAAAGTCAAAATAAAACCTTTGATAGGAGTAAAAGGATCTTTAGAAGACAAGGGTTTAAGATCGTTTTAAAGGAATTGTGAAGGTTCTCATAAACCTGACTTAAACTTGAAATCTATTGGCACCTCTTACTGCCATAATAAAACCAAATTGATTTCTAGTGCAAATTTGAATTTGTTTTTCGGTATTAGTTTTGCTAGAATATTTTTGTTTGCTATTTTTGTTAACGTATCTGATTTGCATAAATTAATCGAACATAACATTACTGTTCTTAGAATAATATCTTTTCATTTTTTTCCTTCAATTGTACCTTTACAGAAAGGAATAATGCGGTAGTTTCGACTATTTAGGATAACTACGCCAGTTTCTATCACTACTATAGCAATCTTTCGTATAAACTACTGCATTTGCGTGAAAACAATCATCAATTTTGATAGGTTTTAGTACTTTGAACTGCAATGTTTACATATCAGTGTATTATCATAGTAGAACTGAACGAAATTATTTTCTGCAAAAAGAAGTAAGTGCGTTTTTTAAATTTAACCATCGAATGGGTAGCAATGAGATTAGTTCCTGCCTCCTACTTCCGTGAATAAGAAAGGGTTCATACTTCTATCAGCACATGCTTCTAACCAGAGAAATACATATTTTGTGTTTTTGTTACCTGGGTAATTCTAATTTTTGGTGGAAATTTTTGTTTCATTTGTATGATGTAATTCTCCTTTTTAGTTGTGTTTCATTTGTATGAGTGCCCCCCCTTCAGAGAGGGAGGAGTGTCAAACCACCTTTGAAATAAAAAACCTGTCTCCAAAAACTCCCTCACGTCAAATTTGGTTCCATTTGCTTGATTAGTTCTCGAGTTATGCAGAAATTTGTATTTTATTTGTATGGGAGCCCCCCTCTTTCCAGACGGGGGAGGAGTCTCGAACCATCATAAGAGCCTTCTCTGGTCCCAAAAACACCTGCATACAAATCTTCATAACAGTAGAAAAACATATTTTGTGTTTTAGTTGCCTGGATAATTCTCATGTTTGGTTGAATATGTGTTACATTTATATGAGATCCCCCCCCCCCCCCTATCAGATAGCGAGAGGAGGGGTCTCGAACCACAGAAGAGGCATTTCTAGCCTCCGAAATCCCCACATGCCAAACTTGGTTCCATTTGCTTGATTAATTCTCGAGTTGTGTTACATTTGTAAGGGAGCACCCCTTTTTTCAGAATGGGGGGTTTCAAACCACCATAGGTATATTTTTTACTTCCAAAAACTCCCATATGCTAAACTTGTTTTCCTCTGCTTGTTTAGTTCTCATGTTATGCAGAAATTTCACGCCGAGCGGTTTAGTAGTTTTCGAGTCTATAAAGTTCAGACAGACAGACAGTTATTTGTACCCAGTGGTATCACTGCCATAATTCAACAAACCGTTTCGTGTTAATAATCGTGATCGGCAAGAGCTGCAGGCAAATTATGACTTTTGGCAGTGGAGATAGAAGCTTGCAAAACCTCTGATAAATGGCAATTAATTTCAATATCTCCTGCTACCTCCAAACGTGACGATCTATACAAAAAAAAATGGAAGGTCCATACAAAAAACGTGACAGGGGGGGTTATAAAAGTCACTTTTTGCGTGACGTTATTAATGGACGTTCCCTTTTCTCCATTTACTCCTATCAAAGGTCTTATTTCGACTTTATGAACACGTAGAATGCTGTTTTGGAATGCCGTTCTAGGTCTCATTGATATTATTTTATTATGGTCAATTGAAACAGAATTTCAAAGCCATTTTGCCTCCAGTAAACGCATTAAACGGTAAATTGGCGTTGAGGGAAGTTACCATAAACAACTACTCAAGTAGACGCTTCTAAATAACTTCAAGTTTTTGGGGAAGTTTAAGAGATCGTCATGATTTGTACAAAAATATGTAGGGTTAAGGACTACTTGGCACAAAATGATTTTCTACGGCTTGGGGGGTTTTGTTGGGCAAATTGTCTAAAACTCGATTAAAAGATTCATCGTTTAAGAATACTCAAAAGAAGTGCTATACGGGTGGAATAAAACTATTACTGTTCCTTGGGATCAGGTAGGAGATTTAGACAATTCAAATGGGAAAACCTTAAAAAAATTCAAGCATATGAAACCTCCCAAGTAACATTGCCAAAACCATCCAGCTTTATTAAGTTTTACTAAAGTTTTATGAAAGCCACTAGAAATTCGGATTTATTATGGTAGCAAAGAGATGCCAATAGGTTTCAAATTTGAATCAGGTTTATAAGAACCTACACAACTTCTTTACAACGATCTTAAAAGCTTTGACTTCTAAAATTCCTTTTACTCCTATCAAACGTTTCATTTTGACTTTGTAAACTCATAAAATGCTGTTTTGAAATGCCGTTTTAGGACTCATTCATATTATCTTATTATGGTCAGTTGAAAAAGCATTTTAAAACCATTTTGCTTCAGTAAATGCATTAAACAGCTAATTGGCATTGAGGAAAGCTACCAAGCGACCAGATAGTTTTATAGTAGCCATTGCTGAGACAAATAGGCTTTTTGGCAAAACTGTGATTTCTTGCAATCGCCATATTGAAATATATAAAATAATTGAAATTTGGAAAAATAACTACACCAAATTTTAAATTTAATACAATTGAACTGTAGATCTGAGACAAATTTCGGTATTCGCTTAGATAACCTTATCAAATTCCATCAATTTTCAGAAGTTTCTTGATAAATTTATCGAATATATTTCTCTCAATTTTGTTTTTTTTTGTAATCTCGTATAATTTCCGAGGCGCATTAATTTTCAGCTCTTATCGTGCCAACATTCACCATAAAATTACATGCGCATATGATTTGGAGGATGATACGCTATGAAAAATACTCAATTTGTTTTGGATATCTTGCTATCAAACATAATTTCCCGCAACACTTAGCTTTTTTCTTAGCCATTATTTACTGTTGAATGAATCAGAAGAGCAGAGAATCGAACAAAGCAGAAAAACAAAAACCAACGACGATATCACCGTGAAGTTTGACAGCTGTGGCCAGTCGGCTCTATACTGGTTTTGATGGCGGCCGATAGGTTTTATGATGGTTCTCAAGCGGTCCTTACATCTTTCACTAGAACATTTTCAAAATCTTTACCGTCACAACCGTCTATAGAGTGGGCCACTTTGTACACATTTCGGCATTAAAGATGCATAGAGGAGGTGTTGGTGAACAAAACAGTTTTGAATGTAGTTTCATCAACAAAGCCGGGAGGAGTGCTATATGGCTGGAATAGAACTGAAATTGTTACTTGGGCTGTTGCTTGAATATTGTCATTATAACTGCAAGCGGGACGGTCAACCAGAATATTTACGTGAACTGAAAGTGGAGAGTGTCTGTAAAACATCTACTGCCAATCCTGAAGCAACACGAAAGCCCTTGAAGTGGTATGCCGCCAAACAACGTCCCTCCCAACACGTCAGAGCTTCACGCAATAGAGAAATGTCGAGCCATCGTCAAGCGGAACTTGAAAAAAACCCCAAAATGACAGTAGAGAACAACCGATCTTATTAGCGTTTTGCGCATACTACACTTCGTATATGTCAGTATCCTCGAACTCGTTGTTTCAGTATGTTTACGTAGTCGAATTGCTTGCCATTTTCGTAAACGCGACGAGCAAGAATACACCAGAGGTTCTCGATTGGATTCAGATCCGAAAAACAAGCGGCCAGTCGAGAACCTCAATGTTTTTGTCAGAAATCTATGCCTTAGTCAGTTTTGAGTTGTGAATGGCCGCATTATCGTGCAGAAAAACAAAGTCTGGACCCATCAGTGACTCGCATCTCCACGTAATCTTTGGACTTCATTTTAGTGAAAATCCACGCCTACGGAAGCTTTACGCGAAAGGAAAAGGCGCTTCAAATCATCAGTGTCCACCACCAACATTCCTGCTCATTTTCACATCCGGGTCCTTGCGCAAGTCGTGCACTGTCGTGTAGTACTGTCATCCATCCGGACCGTCATAGTTAAATTTCTTTTCGTCCGAAAACAGCACGTTTTTCCATTCATCGGTCTAGGAAATGTACTTTTCTGCCAATTTGAAACAATTCAGCTTATGCCTTTCTGTGAGGTTGGACTTTCCCAGCCTTTTACGCCACTCCAAGTTCTCGCGAATCGACAGAATTTGTTGAACACGACGTGTGTTAACCGAAAGCTCCATCCTCGTGTGGATTTGCGATGCTGTCTTTTTTTGGTTCAATGTGATTCTGCAAATTCTCCTCTGTATGTGGCCACTTTTATCACCATTTTTCAAGGAATTTCCGACAGCAGTGTATGATCGGAAGGTTTTCTGACGGTTATATCAATTAGAGCGACATGCATAATTTTGATTTTTACCTTCTCCTCGAACGTTAAATACTTTGATCGACCGATGGTTGAAAAATTGGAGGAAAAATAATCAAAGATCACTTCAATTTGATGAAGATTTAGACTCTAAAAGAACTTTGTGCAAAACAAACACCTGTCAAATAACATACAGGGTGTCTTGAATACAGGTTGGTCCAATTTTTATTTCATACATTTCCTTGTACCACGTAGACTCAATTTTCAAAATCTTAGACCCCCTCCCCCTTCGTACATTTCTCCATACATTTTTTTAAAATTTTGTATAGAGCGTAGATTTTGTAGACCCCCGCTCCCCCCAGAAAAGTCTACATGGTTTATGAATAGCCCTATGATTTTTTTGGCTTAAATGTTAATGCTCCACAAAGCTGCCAGCAAAATCAGTCAAAAACGGGTAAAACTAATAGGGTGTGTGTCCCTTGACTCAGCCTAATATGGAGCGATTGATTACAATTTTTGTTATAACTCATTAAGTATTTGAGCAGTAATCAATTTTCAACTAGTTAAGCACTAAATTAAACAAGTTTTATTCGAAGTTTAGTAGTATGTACGATGAAATGTAACACAACTCATTTTATAAAGTCACTAAATTTCGAGGGATATGGATGTAATGTCGAACTATAATCACCAAATTGGGCCTATTCAATATTAAATGCAGTTTTCATACGAATTTTTGCTTCTGATTTTCTGTTTTAAGACACTGCCAGCTGTTCTAACTGAACTCAACACAAACTTTCACAAAAAGAATTATGATATAACTACTTTGAAACACTTAAAAGATTTTTTCATGTGATCTTCTGACCATTCCCGCCTTAAAACATGATAATTCACTATACAGATTTAGTTGCATTGGTTAATGTTTCGATGAGTCACTTGAAAAATATACAACTGCAAACACATATAGATATTTCTGTTCAAATTTAACCAGTTACTAAATGTGTATTATGTTATTTATACAACATGCCATTGTTGGAAACATAGACAATAATATATCCCTTACATTGGGTCTACGGTTTTCTTGTTAAATCATTTTTATTTTATCTATGTAAACAGTAGTTAACAACGTATGACTATTATCTGTACATCTAGGCTACATTACTTGGCTAATCGGTCCAATTTAGCCAAATTTAGAACATTCGAAGATCTTGGAGATAACCTGTTCAGCTTAACTAGTGAAATCATGGTGTCTCAAAAGTCATGGAAACCGAAAATAACTTGGAAGTGAACAACTATAAAATGATTGATAATGGCTCAATTGCATTATCGCTGAATTAATGACATATTTGGTATTACATCATGTTACCTTGTATAGAATGGTGAAAAAACCATGAGAAACAAGGACAGTTGAGAAATATTCCCAAAAAGTATGGTGGTGCTATTTTTGTCTTGCACTCTACACTCAGATGTTTTTGTATTTCTAAATATGTGTGGTAGTATATGTAGTATATATCTCCCACATACGAAAATTCCTGTCAAACTGAGTCTTGCCATTTAATTTTTAGTTCAGTTTAGGAACTAAAAAACCTTAAAAAAAACTCGTGAATTTGAAGACGTTTATAAATGCAATGCACTGTGGAAAGTTGACTAAAATTCTTACTCTTGTATAGTGGTCACGCGAGGGTTAACAGTGAGATCAAACATTGTCCACAATTACCTAAATGTAGTTTTCTCTGTCTCTTATAGTGAATTTCTTTATCTGTTTCGCGATAAGAGATCTCTGATAAGAGATAAGAGATAAGGGCTACTGAAAATGGTCAGACTCTCTAGCCAGCTGACCAAGTAGGTTGTTATTTATCAAGTTGGTTTAAATTAGACCGCCGGGGAAATAAAACCTATTCTATCCGTTTATTCGCAAATAGAGTGTTTAGTAAAGTTTAGTGCAGTTCGACAACAGATGTTTACAGAGTATCCGAAAACGATCCTGTCCCCGTGCGTTCAAAAACATATAGGATAGCATAGCATAGCATAAACCAGGTCGCACACTAGCGTACAGGGTGTGGCAGAAAATAATGCGAACATTTGTTCTATTTCTTTAAAATCCGTTTTCAACTAGTTCAAACAATAATATCAACATTTTCAAGTGCAGTAATCTTTGTTTCGGATGTGGTCCGCTTCCCGGCTTCCGCTGCTTAGAACCTGCTTCTTATGCGGTAAACTGTTGCCAAATGGCACCCTACCATCTTGGCAATCTCTTTCGGCTTCTTCTGGGCGAGCAACAAACTGGCGATCACTTCTGTCGCGAACATTTTGACGAATTTGCAATAAAACAAATAGAATGTTTGCATGCAGCACTAAACATAAACAAATACACTTTCGACAGAAATTAGTCACTAGCTACATAAATTAACCCAATACTCCAAATTGAACATTTTCGCATTATTTTCTGCCGCACCCTGTAGGTGGTACAAGCTCTGAACTGTTGTTAAGATGGAAACGCGCCTTTATCCGGTTGCTGTTAGATAGCGATTTGTGAACAATCCCTATCTCTTAGATAAAGGATGTTTCCCCTTCCGCCATACCAGAGCTGTCCTGGCCACGTCCTTGCAACTGGTGGCGATAAGAAAGAAATGTTTTTTCCGACACTTACTTAAGAGAGATGTGGAGAATTCCACGACCCCTCGCAGGTGTCACGGAATGTGTCAGTAGGGCGGGCAATCTTTACTATACGCTCTGCAAGCGATGTTAGCAATTTTCATTTATAAATATTTAAGAAACTAATTTGGTGATTGTTTTGTCCGTTGTCGGTTGCTGCTAAGAAGAGCAAATTTATTTATACTCTTTTAAAAAGAGTATAATCAAATGAGAATGGAGAATTGACGCTTAATTGCAAGTGTTAAGAAAAAAGCCATGCCCTTCAGGGTCGCATTTTATCTAAAAATGTTCACAACACGTTAATTAAACTCTGATTAGTAGAAGAAGCACTCTGAGCTACGCTCGAAAAACGTTACGGGTTTTAACGTTATTGAAAAAAAATACGATGCGTTGAGCACTTGCTTGTTGGGTTTCCGGAAAAGATCAAGCATAACAACACAGTTGAGTCAGTAGTTAAACGGTTATAAAATAATAACCAAATAAGAAAAATGTATAAATATATTGATGGAAAAATACACAGGATTAGAGCTTCGTAAACTGCTTGCCGTTCCTTTTTTTTTTAAAAAAAAGCGTAAAAACCGTCCTATCTTTTCAAATTCATAACGTGGTTAGATGTGCTAGAATCTACAAAGATGCATAAATGCCAACTGTACAAATGTTTATATAAAATCATGTAAAATATAGTTAAGGGATGTATAAATATAACTAATTCAATTTAATTGTCA
>JASCZW010015369.1:0-20720 GCA_034211315.2 Aedes japonicus | reverse complement strand
AAAGCAGAAGATGTCAAAGTTGGCCAAAAAATATATGATTTGGCAAGCAATTTGCTCGTGTGGAAAGTGGAGCACCTCATTCGTGGCAACTGGAACGGTTCAATGGACAGGTGTACCTAAAGGAATGCCTCCGAAAAGCGTCTACTTCGTCTTCTGAGGTCACACGATGGTCCTAAGATTTTCTGGCTGGATTTAACCTCGTGCCATTATTCGAATGAGTTTTTGGAGTGGTACAAGGGTAAGGAGGTCAACCTCTCAAACGCACTGGAACTGCGGCCATTTGGGCCATCATGAAGCAGGCACTTCGGAAGCATCCTAAGGAAGTGAAATCGGAGGAAGATATGAAGAAAAAATGGATTGCCACGCAAAAAAAGTTTGTCCAAATGTTGTAAAGGACCTTATGAGTAGTAAAAAATAAGGTTGGTGCATTTGGATATGGAATTGAATTTGAATAAAACAAACATGGGAAAATATTTACAACATGTTTTATTTTACTCACTGAAAGTTTGAAGATGATTGGTTGCACGGGCGAATTTTGCCGAATATTTGTGTGTGTCGTAATTTGATTCCGTACACCCTTTAAAAAGCTGAAAAAATCTTAGACTAAACGGAAGTAAACAACAGTAAATTGATGAATTATGCCTGAATTGCTTCGAATTAAATCGCTCATCTATATAGGAACATAATTTTGTTGATTATCGCTGAATTACTGACATATTTGGTACATTGACCGAATGAAGAAGCTAGGCTAACATTACATCCCCTTACCCTATTTGTTGGATATATGGCAGCATAAACTGGTTCTCCCCAAAACTCTTTGCGTCAGTTTTGTTGAGATGTGTATGGCATAGTAGATACCCGAGAAGAGTTTGAGATCAAATTGACAACTCAGCATGATGTTGTGAAATTGGTTGCTGTCGTTTTGGTCGTTTTAACGGTTATAAGATCAAAATTGATAGCAAAAATTTATTCAAATATGGACTCGATCCCGCTATCAGTGAGAGCAAATTGAAAAGTCAATGTATTGTACATTTTTTTTCTGTTGATAGCAAAATGAGCATTCTACTTGATAATCTGTCAAGACAATGAAAACAAAGCCACTTTGACAATTGTGAATTTTGATTTGAATTTGATATTGATATCAAAATAAGTTTTCAAATTGCTATCTTAATTATGGGGTACCGTATTTATGCCTGTGTCTCGGGTACCATCTTTATCCCATTTTCATTACAAAAAATTGATAAACTCACTATTATAATACTCGGATCCATTACCTGTTCTAATGCAGGCTATTTTGTGGTCAAAATGCGCTAAAGCCAGTGCTCCGTACTGCTTGACGGAATTCAAGACTTCATTCTTGTGCCTTAATCGATAAACGACTGTAAAAGCGTATTATTATCAATGAACGTAACGTAACACCGATATCTATCGAAGGTACACTCTTCGAAATATCCACAAACAATATAATGAATTAACTCAAGAGATCGTGTTGAAAGGGGCAGCCCGAGTAGAAGACAACAACATATTAATACCAAATTTTCATCTTGATAACTGACCTTGGTATTAAAGAGCTCAGATAAAGAGATAAAATACCTAAACAAAATACCTAAGAAAGAAACAAAATATCTCTCGAATAACAAAACTTATTATTTCGCATACCCGGGAATACCAAAGAGGTACTATTTTTGTGTTGTCTTACCTAAATTTGGTATTTGCATAACATTGTGGGAACAATTTTATGGTATTATTCTTAGGTATTTTACTTTTTAATCTGAGCTCTTAAATACCAAGGCCAGTTATCAAGTTATTCGTTCCTGCGCGAGAATTTCATACTCTTGAACTTTTCCCTTGTTTATTTTCTACACAGAAAAAATAATTAATTCTAACAAGCGCGTGAAATTTCCCCTCGTATAATTTCAAGCCAAAGGAGGCGTAAACAACGAAATTGTTTGTAATCTTTCATGCGTCATACAACAATGTTTGCAATCTTTCATACAACAGGCAGAATTCAGGCGTTATCTGGCTTAAATTTACATAACATATTCCATTATTTTCTGCAAAATCTAGCATTCACTATATGTGCATTACATTACAAATTCAATGTTTCTTTTTATCTGTGCAAACAAGCAAGAATCACAAAATGGCTGCTTGTGGTTAATGTCGGACATCTGTTAAACCTTCAACCATATTCTCCTTTTACAGTTTTTCAAGATTGGAAAATCCAATAAGCCCAAATCGTTTATGCCACAGCATAGAATTCTTGTGTTTGCTCAACAAAGCGTTTTCCTCTGCATCTTCATCCTCGTGAAAATCATTCAAGAAGTAAAGACCATCTATACAGCTACCCCTAACAAAAACCTCGCCGGACTAGTCTTTAATGATAACACCAACAATCAATATGCAATTAGCGATTTGAAATTGGTTCACTGTTGTTGAACCCCTTGATCCGAAGTACACCTCGAAGCCTGCACCTTGCTGTACATATTTGCGCCTTTGTTTTGATTTGCTGTGTTATTTTGACAGAATATTTGAGAGTGTGTTCGTGTGAGCTCATTATTACGGGCATATTATTAAGCTTGGGACCGAGCTTGGGACCGATGTGCTAGTACTGACTGAGCCAAGAAAAAATCGTATTTGTTCGGGACCTACTGTTCTTAGAGTTGGTCTATGATACCACCATCATAAGAGAAACCACCTCATTCCCAAGGGAAACCACCCTTTTCACAGAGATTAAATTTTCCCGTAGCCGAGGAATAAAAAGCACGTTGTACAGATTCAACCTCGTCGCTTTATTCAAATCAACGAGTGACGTCAATGCCACCTCGCTTTTTGACGTTGCTTTCAATTGTTGTCCTTCCATTGCTGTTGATACTTGGATTTCTTGTTCCAGAACTTTCAGTGGGTTTATGATTTTCATACCATTGAACATATGGTTTGATGCTGCCAAGTCGATCGATATGTAAAAATCGTTTCACTACAGTTTCCCTAAATTGCTTTATCGCGCGTAACAAGCAAACAACAACTGACCAAAAACTAGTGTCACGCGCCTGTAGCAGTATATACCTACATGGAAGTAAAATTATCACAAAAACATATACAAAATATACGCATATGATGTCTTTTACACGCGTATGAAAAAGTGTATCCGAATTTTTTAATCGTGGTGTATCTGTAAGTATTCCTGCAATTTCATTTTATGCCCATAATTTTACCAATTCTCTAAACCACAAATTCTCGACAACTTATTTAAAACGGCGTATCTACTTTTGTAATCAAAGAGGAAATAAAGATTCAAACATTAGATTCGCGAAACTCTTAGTACTTTCATGCAAACCACCACACCAAGAATGACATTTCCCTAACACGATAGTTATGCTAGTTACCATGGGGATGCTGAGAGTTTTGAAATATTTACGTTTGAATTTTTTCCCCTCTTTGTTTACGAAACCAGATAGGTCGTTTTGAATAATGGATTAGGTCCTAAGTAACATCGGGAGACTCTCTCTTCGCCGACTTTCTCTTTGTGTTCCTACGGCTCTGTAGAAACATGTTCAAGTCCCAAGTAGCACACAAAACATCTTTTATATTCAACACTTAGTTTTCATGTTTCATTTTAGTAAATCTGCAGTAACAAAAAGCATATTTTGTTACAACAGAGTTTATTTCACGTATACGATATACTAGATATTTCATTGGTGTTGCTCAATTGGTTTGCCAAGACCATTCAAAACAAACATTGGAGTAAGTCGAGACCTGTTTGTCTTTGCAAACTTGCAGCTAAGTAAACTTAATCATGACGTTGTATACTTATTTTTTTCCCAGTGTATGTGATGTTTATTATGAATTAATTTTGACCTCCAGTGCAGCATAACAAATAAGTTACGCTCTTGTTACAATGAAGCGTTCTAATACTTAAAGTTTTCAAAATGCGTTTTTGAGCCTCATGCGCAACGTTGTGAGAACGTAACACAAAGTATATGAATAATATCACGTTCTTGCAACGTTCAATTGCACATTACCACCACAGTGATGACGATTGAAATATATGCGAATGAAATGCACACTACCGACCACATGTGTTTTGATATGAAAGAGAAAGTTATCAATTTATAATCTGATCAAATTAGTAAGGGTTAATTTCTTTCTTACTTAAATCAACACAAAAGCAACAATATCAATAAAGTAGAGATTCTAATGTTTTGAATATGGAATAATCATAATAAAGTTGTTTTTGAATTATTCAACATGAATTTGTTTCATGCAATTTGTGTTAAGTTGAGCGAAAAAAACTTCAAATGATGTGCTTAAAGTAATAATAAAAATAAAGTGTTCGCCTTTTATAAGTAAGTTATTAAACTTTTCGTTGTAAAGAACAGGAAACGACTTTTTAAGCTCCTTTAAGCAATCATACTATTGCTTTTTTCTGGATAGTAGCTTGCGTCAAAAACAATGCAATTAAATAATTACTATTGATTGCCCTCTAAGTTCTACATAAATTCAGGTTTAGAATGGTTTGATAGTTTCCAGTTGTGTCTGCCATTGGAAATTGAGTTTGTGTGTTCTAGATTAAAATTATGAATAATCAAAATGCGAGCAACCCAGACTTCGAATACATGGAAGAGTTAGTAATTCTAGTATTTTATTGTATTATTAAGCTTAAACCTCTCAACAAAATCTCCACTCAATTACTAAGTAAAGTTACGTAAAACACATTGTGTAGTATCTGAATTATTCTAATTCTTTGTTACAACGAATTGAATACATTTGTTGAAAGCGTAAAGGACATTATTGTTTTACTTGTAATGCCAGTCAATTGTCATCTTTTTGTACGTTATGTATATCCTTTGAACAAATAAGTAGTTATTGGTTTAATTTAATATAAAAATTTATTATAATTTAATTATGTGGAATTCAGTAGTTTTTAATTTTAAGAAAATCAGGTATACGTAAACAAAGAAAATCCACTATATTTATGCAGACATCATTAAATTCTCCAGATATCTACAATTTAATGATGCCTGCATAAATATAAATCATAGATGCACTTCTCTTTAGATCTCTTTAGATAACATTTGATGGCCCTAAAAGGACCGTTTGGTTTTAATATTGATACGGCCCCGGTTGTATTTTCTACGATGGTTAAGAGGGCAACAATCATTAACGCGTAGAAGAAAATTATTAAATCACATACTTGCAGCCATATGCTGCGACATTTCACTTTCTCAAAATTATTGGATTCCTTTCGAATGATTGAAATTTCAAACAGCGCAAGAGAAAAATTCAACCAAACAAACCCTTTAAAAAGCAAACTGATTTGGTCGTACTGAAAGGGACAGATATAGTTGACGGGAAAGAAACATTGTTCGCGATTGAACTTGGGTTTTCTTGGTTCAGCTCCTCGTCGGTGCGGGTGGCCATCTGCAGGTGACGTGGGATGATTCATGTCTCGTTGTTGTTACGGGCGGCTTTTTCCATCAACTGATTGATGGGAGGTTGACGGGAGTATCGGCCCAAATAGCCAACTGCACCAACCACTCTGGATAACGAATACTCACCAGTGCATCCTAGAGTGTGCTCGCTCGCCTATTGCGTTGCAACGGCAGATTTAGCTCTGCACAGAACTACGAGTACCGTAAGACTGAATTAAATTTTCTGCTTAGAGCTGGTAATGGCGTCGGACGCTATTGCACGAAAGAAGACGGTACCAACGAAGTCAATGTGATACAAATTGCATCAAAGGGGACGAACTTCTATTATTGTGCCACAATAATAAGATTTAATTAGTCTTAACAGAAATATTATTAATTTGCTTGCCACTGCCAACAACTAAACCAGGAAGCACAACTAGGAACTACGACGAACCCAACATGGTCGGTCTCTTACGTGTCGCATTTCGGCTCAAATTATCCCTTCTAGAATTTCGTTCGTTAGTTGTTCAACGTTCTTTGTGATACACTTCAAGACGCGGCGTTTAATGAATGCCATGTTCAGCCGTGACGCGGTAATTAAATTACAAACAGCACAATAGAAAAATTCAACCAAACAATCTCTTTAGTTAATAAACTGATTTGGTCGTCCAGAAAAGGACGGGTTCAGTTGACGGGGGAACAGTAGTTAGCGATTCCACTTGGGTTTTTTGGGAATTTTGTCTCGTTACGGGCGGCTTTTTCCCGCCAACTCGCAGGCTTCAGCAGCCATGTTTCTCGCAGCGATGTTGACGGAAGCATCCGCAAGAGCACCAACGCCTGTCTGGGTAACTACTGCTCGCCAGTAAAACCTCAAGGGTGCTTGCTGCCACTAACTGCGTTGCAACAGACAACTTCACAGCTCCACGACTGTTGTAAGACTGAGTCAAAATTTTGCTGAGAGCTGGTATGTTAAAACGTCGGATGCTATTGCACAAAAGAAGGCGGTACCAACGAAGACAGTGTGATACAAATTGCATCAAAGGGGACGAACTTTAGTCATTGTGCCACAATAATTAGTTCTAATTAGTGCATGCTAGACGGATGATTTTCTTAGCAGAAATATGCCTAATCTGCTTGCCACTGACAGCAACTAATCCGGGTTGCACAACTAGGAACTATGACGAACTCAACCACATGGTCGGTCTCTGACGTGTCGCAGTCGGCTTGAATTATCCCTTCTAGAATTGGCGAATCCATGTTGAAAAAGAAGAAGACACCGAGTGGTGATAAATCTGACAGTTCCCATGTAAAAGTATAGGACAAACATTTTGAAAAGCTTCTAAAAAATTCAAATGAAATTCTAATTAAAAGCTGTTTATTGTATGATGGAAGGAACATTCGGCTCGAATTATCCTTTCTAGAATTTCGTTCGTTACTTGTTCAACGTTCTGGGTGATATACTCCGGGTCGCGGCGTTTAATGAATGCTATGTTCAGCTGTGACGCGGTAACTGGTTTACAAATAGCACAAGAGAAAATTTCATCCCAACTCTTTAATTAGTAAACTTATTTGGTCGTCTTGAAAAGGACGGATTTAGTTGTCGGGGGAGTAATAATTTGCAATTCCTCTTGGGCTTTCTTTCTTCGCTCAGCTCCTCGTCGTTGCGGATGTCCAGCTGCAGGTGATGTGAGATGATTCTGGTCTTCTTCTTTTCGCGGGAGGCGATTTCTATCGACGTGCTCGTCGAACACCTCTGTCGCTTACGAATGCTCAGCGTGAACTGATTGGTTGGTCGTTCCTACATGCTTCATAATTGCTGGCACGGTTGCTGTGGCAGTATGAACCAATCAGAGCGTAGCGCAAATATGATGTCATTTTCGACCAATAGCTTTGTGCGTTCAGAAATTTTTGTGGGACAGGGAAAATTTATTTTGAAGAAGAAGAAGACATTTGTTACTCGTTTCCTATGACTTTGCTAGGGAAAGCACATTTTTCAACCTGTTGATATGTAAATTTGTATGGGAGCAAAAGAAGGTCATTTTCAAATGAAAAATTGAACTACTTATACTAATTGAACTTCATTCAAATTTCAATGCAAAAAATTTGTGAGTCTTTTTGATCAAATGGTGTATGAATGAAGTCATTCTGTTAAGTCGAACGAGAGTTATAAGCGTTCAAAAACCTTTCACTTTTGCGTAACGCTCTCATTTTTCAAAATTTTGAAACGGCACCCGGTATAGAAAAGAAAAACGTAGTCCTACGTTAAAACAAAAATAACCTAGAGACAACATTTAAAAATAAGGCTTGGTGAAGTATTTTTTCCAAACGTACTAAAAGGACCGCAAAATTTTCGTTCGCCAACTTTTAACCAGTTCACCCTTTACGTTAATTAAATCCAACCGTTAGTAGCGCTATGTTCCAGCAACTGATTTCTTGGCAAATATGACCAAGAATAATTTTAAATATTGAAAAAACCACTTACGAATGGTCCAAATAAAAAACATAATAGGCTTTGATTTTATACCGTCTTCTCGCAAAATAATTAGGCCCATTTCTACATGTTATATAAACTGCCTCTTGGTAACCAAGCGCAGTCAAACTGTGTCAAAAGACCTTACCTCGTCTGTTTAACTTTATGACGTAATTCTCCCCATAAGTTAATCAGTTTTAAACTTTGAAGTATCAAACAAACATTATCAGTTGTGATGGACAAGTTGATGCTATTTTTCGCCGTTATTCCTCGTTGTTAAAGATAAAAGCTTATTCACTTCTTCTGACTTATAATAGTGTTCACAAATGCTCTGTTTATTCATAAATTAGAAACACTTGTTCCCACTCATGTACTCGTATAGATAACAACAACAAAGTCTACATGCCTTCTCTTATTTATCTTCCAATTCTACAGACCCTTGGCAAGACCTGAAAGACAACTACGGAAAGGGTGGCTACGAAAAACTGATCGGTATGCGCAGCTCCAACCCGCATCTTAAGGTGCTGATTGCGATCGGCGGTTGGAACGAGGGTTCCGAAAGGTATTCCAACATGGCAGCCAACCCGGAACGTCGCCAAGCGTTCGTGAAAAACGCACTGGAATTCGTTAAGTATGATGCGCATTTTATTTGTTTTGGAAATAACATTACAACGGGTTTTGTTTTTGATTATTTAAGGCGCTTCGGTTTTGATGGACTTGACTTGGACTGGGAATATCCAACGCAACGAGGTGGAAAACCATTCGATCGGGAGAATTTCGTTTCGCTGGTGAAGGAACTGAGTCAACAGTTTAAAAGAAACAATCTTTTGCTAACGTCAGCCATCGGAGCCGGAAAGGATACGATCGATGCTGCCTACGATATTAAAAACCTTTCCAAATACTTGGACTTTTTGCATATCATGTGTTACGATTACAATGGAAGTTGGAACAGGAAAATCGGCGCAAATGCTCCTTTACAGAGCCGTGACGTGTTGAACGTTGAATTTACGATCGAGCATTTGCTTGCTCTGGGAGCACCTTCGAGCAAGATCGTTATGGGACTACCATTTTACGGAAGGACGTTTGTGACCGAATCAAAACGAGCGAAAATTGGCGATGATTCGGATGATAAAGGATTTGCCGGTCCATCAACCAATGAGAATGGTTTTATGGGATACAACGAAATTTGTGAGGCGCTCAAGGAAAACCCCGATGGTTGGAATGTATCATGGGACGCGGAAGCTTCGAGGCCATTGCCACCTTGCCAGATGGTAACAAAACTAAAGTAGTTATCTACGATAACACTCGCTCGATGGCGAACAAGGTGCGCTATGCCATTCGACAAAATCTGGGTGGTTTGATGATTTGGTCTGTTGATACCGATGATTTCAACGGGCTGTGTGATACGGAAAAGGAAACGTTTGCCGATTTCGGTGATCAAGGTAAAATTCAACTTAATATCCCACCTCCGGTTAAGGAGAAGTACAAACTGCTGAGAACGGTCAACGACGCCATTGTGGTGGCGATCGATGAGCTGAACCAGGAGAACGAAATCTCCAATGTGCCTGACGATGTGGATGCGTCGACTCAGAAAGTGCCAGTTCCCGGAGGCGCTGAGGCGTTGAGCGTTGGAGTGGGTTTGCTCGGTGTGGTAGCGGCAGTCGTGATCGTTCGATCTCTGTAGAAGAGGAAACTCAGTTAATAGATGCTAGTGGATGTAAATGTGTGCAGGTAGTTCTAAGATCAGAAATCTGTAAATAAAGACGATAGAAAAAAGATGGTTTGTTATTCATCGATATCAACTACCCAAACTTCGTTTATATATGTATTATCATAATTTCAGCTTGATGCTATTGAGTCTAATAGATCTGATTCGTTTCACCACTGGCAAATTGATTTTTGGGAAGTTATCAGGCCGGCTTCATCGAAGGACGGTCTACAACGAAGCAAATCTTCACTTTGCGGCAGATCCTCCAACAGTGCCGTGAATATAGAGTCCCAACGCATCATCTATTCATCACCTTCAAAGCCGCATATGATACAATTAACCTATATGAGCTATGGAAGATCATGGACGAGAAGCTGACCCGTCTTATCAAAGCTACGATGGATGGAACCCAGTGCTGTGTGAGGATATCGGGTGTATTATCAGGTTCCTTTGAATCCCGTAGGGGGCTTCGTCAAGGTGATGGTCTCTCTGGCCTCCTGTTCAACATTGCTCTTGAAGGTGTTATGCGACGATCGGCGTTTAACTTTTTTTTTTTTTTTTTTACGAATTCATTTATTTGTACAGGTTCAATCGAATCAACTTTACAGAGCCAAGTTTTCATGTTTATATACATCAGTTATCTTAGAACTAAGGTTAAGGGGATAGAACCGATTACTCGCGGCCGTCTCGAGGTTAATAGGAATAACAATTTTAAGGATGGGAAAATTGGGGTGGAAATTTTGAACAAAGCATAAGGAACAATGGTTTTCTTATATATATAACTTCAAATTACAATTTTTTTAATTGAACGTTTTTAATTTAAAAAAAAACGCTGACTCTCACACACACACAACCACACTCTTACACACAACCGCAATCACACACTGGCACACACATTCCTCACAAATTTAACCTAAACAGGTAAGTTAATCAAACTACAATCTAAAGCTAATGTTAGTCAAAAACACATAAATGAGTTTCGTACACTCCAGATCGCGAGCAGCCAAAATATCACGAATCGGTACATTGGGTTGTCTACCTCGAGCCCTAAGGGATTCATAAAGCTCAGATCTGACTCCACGATGCTCAGTACAAAACCAAATAACATGATCTGCGTCCTGGTAACCTTGTCCGCATTCACAGAGATTGCTGTCTCCCAGCCCAACACGGAACAAATGAGCGTTTAAAGAATAATGATTAGACATGAGGCGAGACATCACACGAATGAAGTTTCGACCCACATCCAATCCCCTGAACCAACATTTCTTAGACACCTTAGGAGTGATAGAATGTAGCCATCGCCCCAAATCTCCTTTACTCCATTTATACTGCCAGCTATCGAGTGATATCTGACGAAAAATATAGAAAAATTCGTTGAAGGCGATTTTTCGGTCATAAATATCGCCTTCCATAGCGCCCACCCTTGCAAACGAGTCGGCTTTCTCATTGTCAGGAATCGAACAATGAGAAGGGACCCACACAAAGGTGATATGAAAAGAACGTGAAGATAAAGCACTTAGAAGACCTCGTATTTTCATAAGAAAATAGAATAAAGTGACATTTAAATCTATTGCCGACCATTAATCTTATTGTTCATGTATCAGGTAAATGAGAAATGAATATTGTCATCACAATAGATCTACTATTCACCCTATATCCTAGAATTTTCAACAAATGTGAAACAATAAAATCAATAGTAATTGACTCAAATTTGTTCGGAGAAAAACGATTTTTTCTATAGTTAAGATACATAACAACCCCCTGATTCTATTGTCGATGTCGCAATTTACATTAGATTCTATTGTGGAAACAATAACTTTTGTTTTCATCTTATCGTCATGAACAATATAGTCAATTTTACATACGATAGATTCTATCGTATGGTTACAATACATTTAATTGTAAATCTATGAGAATTTTTTTTACGGGCTATCAAAGACCCGTCAGTGAAAAATGATTAAGTAGAATCAACTAGGCCAAACTTTGCAGCAAATACCACCGGAGCAATCATAGGACGATGATGCTCTGGGATTCCACGAAGCTCCTGTTTCATGGATAAATCAAAATGAACCGAATTTCCGAAGTCGGAGAAGCAAACACGATTGGGAATATTAAGCGAAGGGCTGACATCCTGTGTTATGTACAAATGGTACAACGTCATGAAGCGGGTTTGAGGATTCAACTCAAGGAGCTTCTCAAAATTTTCGATCACCTGGGGGTTCATAACTTCACACCTGGTGAGGAGTCGAAGAGATAACTCTGAAAACCGATCCGAGAGTGGCAACATGCCAGCCAGCACTTCAAGACTCATGGTGTGAGTCGATTGCATGCAACCTAACGCGATACGAAGACACCGATACTGAATACGTTCCAGTTTGATGATGTGCGACCGAGCCGCTGACTGAAAACAAAAACTACCGTATTCCATAACCGACAAAATCGTTGTCCGGTACAGCGTCAGAAGATCTTGCGGATACGCTCCCCACCAGGTCCCGGTAATTGTGCAGAAAAAGTTGACCCTTTGCTAGCATTTTCGCTTCAGGTACTCAATGTGAGATCTCCAGGTGCACTTTGAATCGAACCAGACCCCAAGATATTTAAATGACATGGAATGAGTTATCGGTGTACCCAAAATTTGAAGTTTCGGTTATGCAGGGTTATGCTTCTTAGAAAAAACTACCAACTCAGTTTTCTCCGCAGAGAATTCGATACCTAGCCCTAGAGCCCAAGTAGACAAATTGTCTAAGGTATCCTGCAAGGGTCCTTGTAGATCGACCCCATTAGGTCCCATGACAGACACTACGCCGTCATCTGCAAGTTGTCTCAACGTACAGTTGTCACCTAGACAACCGTCAATGTCTTTGACATAAAAATTATACAAAAGGGGGCTTAAACAGGATCCCTGGGGAGACCCATGTAGCTAAATCGAAAAGCTGTAGAGTTTCCATGAGAAAAGCTCATATGTTTCTCTGACAGCAAATTGTACAAAAAATTGTTCATTAATGATGAAAAGCCACAAGCGTGGAGTTTATCTGAGAGAGCTTCAATAGATACTGAATCAAAAGCCCCCTTGATATCCAAGAATACAGAAGCCATTTGCTCTTTTTTAGCAAAAGCTAACTGAATATCTGTGGAAAGCAACGCGAGACAGTCGTTCGTTCCCTTACCTCTGCGGAAACCATAATGAGTATCTGAAAGCAGGTTATTCGTCTCAACCCATTTGTCCAGACGGAAGAGGATCATTTTCTCCAGCAATTTTCGAATACAAGATAACATCGCGATGGGTCGATAGGAGTTGTGGTCGGACGCGGGCTTACCAGGTTTTTGAATGGCAATAACTCTCACCCGTCTCCAATCATCCGGTACAATGTTGAGTTCCAGACACTGATTAAACAAGTTCAACATGCGCCTCTTAGCGACGTCTAGGAGGTTCTTAAGCAAGTTGAACTTGATCCTATCAGCCCCTGGAGCCGTATTGCCACACGAAAGGAGTGCGAGAGAGAGTTCTACCATTGAAAAGGGTTGGCTAATCTCATCTATCGAATTCGTTGTTTCGCGAGGAAACATTTGTGCTGGCACAGAATCTGGACAAACTTTTCGCGCGAACTTGAGGATCCATTGGTCCGAGTACTCCTCGTTCTCGTTGTTCGTAATTCTGTTACGCAATCATCGCGCCGTATTCCAAAGGATACTCATCGACGTTTCACGCGATAACCCGTCCACGAATTTTCGCCAGTAACCACGTTTCTTGGTCTTGATGAGGCTCTTAAATTCTCGTTAGAGAGCCGTGTACCTTTCAAAGTGCTCAGGTGTTCCACGTCTACGAAAAACTTTGAACGCGTCGGACTTTTTGCGGTAAACCTCGGTGCATTGCTGATCCCACCATGGGGAAGCAGGTTTCCTGCGAAATGACGTTCCTGGAACTGGTCGAGTTTGAGCTTGAAGCGCGCTTTCCAAAATTAGGTTGGAGAGGAAGTTATATTCCTCCAGCGGTGGAAGCCTTTCTACCGTTGTTACGGCTTCATCTACTGCTGTCTTGAACCTTGTCCAATCGATATTACGAGTTAGATCATACGTGACGTTAATGGACTCCGGCGGAGTGAGCCCGGTGGCAACCGAAATTTTTATAGGCAAATGATCACTACCGTGGGGATCCTGGATCACATTCCACGTGCAGTCCAACGATAATGAATTCGAGCAAAGTGTGAGGTCTAACCTACTACCAAGTGAGGATGGACCTGCCAAGCGTGTAACTTCTCCATTGTTGAGAACTGTCATATTGAAGTTGTCACAGAGGTCATATATCAAAGAAGACCGGTTGTCATCGTACAGTTCTCCCCAGCCTGTACCGTGAGAGTTAAAATCTCCCATGATCAACCGCGGAGCAGGAAGGACCGAACAAATATCTAAAAGTTGTTTACGGTTAATTGGTGCTCTAGGAGGAATGTACACAGAAGCAATGCAAAGGCTTTTATTTTTAATAACAACTTGACATGCGACAACTTCAATACCTGGAATTGGAGGAAGATTCACTCTATAGAAGGAGTAGCACTTTTTGATCCCCAAAAGTACTCCTCCTCCACGTGAATCCTCACGATCAAGCCGAATAATGTTGAAATCGTGAATCGGAAGATCGATTTCGGCTGAAAGCCATGTTTCACAAAGAGCAAATGCATCACAACCGATATTCTGAGTTAAAAATTTAAATGATTCCAATTTAGGAATAAGACTGCGACAATTCCACTGCAGAACAGTGATCAAATCCCCGACCTCTTTTGGCAAATTATCCATCGAAGGAAATGATAGCTGCAAGGAGGGGCCACTTTAATGTTAATTTCTTCAAAAAAGTTTTCACAGTGGGAAGCATTGCCATAACAATGCTTTTAAGAGGGTCAGACATTTCGAGATACTTGAAAATACCTTCCACAATATCATCGAACGAGAACAGCCCAGATGAAGGGGGGGGGGGGGGGGGCTTCCGTTCTCAAAATCGGTGCATCAGGGGATTTAGATGTCCCCGGGAGAGATGGGAAATCCTGTATGTAGGCACTACGAAAACCAGGAGGATTCGGATTATCCTTTTTTACACTGCTCTTTGGATTGGGCATGTTGATTTGAGGCTTCTGTTCACCTACTTTCCCTGCTCAGATGCGTCTTCGCTTCCGTGGAGCACCTCCCGGAAAACGTTCCAATTTCTCCCCGCGCTGTTTATACGCCGGGCACGACGAGAGAGCATGAGGAGGAGTTCCCATGCAGAAAACGCATTTTAGTGTATTATCTGCACAGGGACCAGCCTCATGTTTCTCCCCGCAAGTTGAGCACCGTGTCTTATTGCCGCAATGGCAGGCCGTATGCCCCATCTGCTGGCAGTTTTGGCAAATCATTACCCGGGGTACAAACAACCGCACAGGTAGCCGAAGTTTGTCCAGTTCTAAGAACTGAGGAAGGGCAGAGCCAGAAAAGGTTACCCGAAACGAGTCGGTGGGGGTAACTTTTTTCTTACCCTCGCTGTGCGGTATTTTAACTAATTTTCGTACTTCCAGTATCTGAACTGGGGGGAGAAGAGGGTTCTTGAATCGGCCAACCACCCGCTTCTCCAAAATTTCAGGGCACAGACTCGCCTCTGTGACCACTCCTACAACCTCCACATCACGAGCTGGAATATAAACGCTATATTCCAGTGTAAAATGCTGGGAGGAAGCAATCTCATTAGCCTGCTTCAGGTTAGAGACGACAACACGGAGTTTATTAAATTTTACTTTCGTGATCTCTGTCACGGCTGAAAATCGCTTCGTCAGATCAGTAGTGATTTGGTACACAATCAAAGGTTTCATTTTGGGCTGAGAGTAGACAACCCATGGACCGACCGAGTCAACCGGATACGATCGCGGTCTGAATATTTTTTGTGCCTCCCCACTTTTTCAGCCAAACCGTCCATGTCAAAGAAACCTCTTCCACATGCACGATTTGCCTTACTCGTGGGAGCGTTGAACGCTTCCAACAATTTAAATCACACACAACACAAACAAAGAACACACAAATAAAGCTAAACTCTAGTGGAATGAGGGACAAGGGAAAAAAAACTTAACTAATATTACTGATCTGTTGCTGCTACTGCTGCTGACGCACCGTATGCGCGAACGTCGCACTTCTATGCGGGGAGCGGGGAGCGGTGCGCTGATGCGATCGCCTTCGGGTGCACTCGTTCAACGCTGTCGGATGACCGTTGGCGATGTAGTGGTGTATCGCTGGTATCGCGCGTCACCACGTGGAGATGAAGCGAAAATAGGCGGGATGATAATTCGCCAGCTAGCACTGATTGATTTGCTAATTTCACTGGAAAACCACACTGCTTTCTTAGAAAAACAACTGACTTTCACTCTATTCACTGGAGTGAATCGATTTTGAGATAAAACTACTGGTTTAGAAGGACCGCACTCGAATAAATCTTCCAAAATAGCGGAGCGCTGGATCAAACGAACTTTCTTCTTTCGCTGAACGAAGTGGGATGATTGTTGATTATTGACAGTGGTAAAAATAGATGAGGCGTTTAACTTGCGAGGCACGATTTTCACCAGATCCGGTCAGTTTATCTGCTTTGCCGATGACGTGGATATTGTCGGCAGAACATTTGAGGCGGTGGCAGAGCAGTACACCAGACTAAAGCACGAAGCAGAAAAGATTGGGTTGAAGATAAATACGTCCAAAACGAAGTACGTGCTGGCAGGCGCAACCGAGCACGACAGGGCAGCAGTGTAACGATCGACGGCGAGGAGCTCGAGGTAGTCGATGAACTTGTCTATATCGGCTCTCTGGTTACTGCGAACAACGATAACAGCCATGAGATCCGGAGGCGGATTAACAGTGGAAGTCGTGTCTACTATGGGCTCCACAAGCAACTACGGTCAAACAGACTTAGCTCCCGTACGAAGTGCATACTGTACAAAACACTAATAAGACCGGTTGTTCTCTACGGGCATTAGACGTGGACAATGCTTGAAGAGGACCTGCGAGCATTCGGAGTTTTTGAGCGACGGGTGTTAAGAACCGTCTTTGGTGGAGTACAGGAGGACGGGCTATGGAGGTGAAGGATGAACCATGAGCTCGCGCAACTCGCCGGCGAACCCAGTATTCATAAGGTGGCAAAAGCTGGAAGGATACGCTGGGCAGGACATGTTGCGCGAATGCCGGGCAACTATCCTGCCAAAAAGGGTGTTCGACGGGAATCCGGTTGGTACAAGACGACGTGGAGCGCAACGAGCAAGATGATCAGACCAAGTGGAGCAAGACCTAGGGAGTACATGGTGTCCAAGAGATTGGAGAGGAGCAGCCACGAATCGGGCATTATGGAGGGATATTGTGTATCAGGCTATGTTATAGTATTGTGACGTTATGCCAAGTAAATAAATAAAAGATCTGATTTGTGATGGCCGTTTTCCTCTGAACCATTTTCCTAATGCCCATTAGAATATTCCTCTGAGCAAAACCCAATTTGCATACCAAAGCGGAAAGTCTAATATTACGGCACTGAGATGCTTAATAACACAAATCGAAAACTCATTTAAAGTCAAGTTTAAAGTTTATCCTTATGTGCATTTTTGGAGGGGCTTTTGGCACGATTGGTATGCGATCAGACAATAGAACAAGTGACCAACCACGCGAGTTTGATGTGAGGAATAATTTTCTGAATTTATTAACTAAACTAGTGAATTTAATAACCTACAACGTAAAATTTAGTTGTTTATTTACTATTTACAATCTATCTATTGTTATAACTTAAATCTAGCATGAAGTTTTGTTAAAAAAAATTATCTAAAGTTCACAGTAAGTACGATGAATGAAACACAACCTCTAGTCTAAAGATACATAATGAATTACAGATATTCTAACACAGTAAAATTGATGATAGGGAAGCGGAACCTATGCTGACCATTGTACACATATTCATCACATTCTGCAGTCATCCAACTTCAAACGTAAAAAGATGTTTAATTTCTCCAATGAATGGACGCAGTAACCCAGAATATATAATGCTGGCAAATGAAATTAGGTCACATTAGGTCTGAACCGTGTTTACAATCGACGTAATCGCTTCATGTTGCCAAACTATTTTATTATGACTTTTATTCGAATGAAATGGGTTTGTTAAATCACCGTCAAGCAAACCACCCGTCAGCTTCCGTTCATCATCGTTTCGCGGCAGCCGCCGCCGCCCCTAGCCCGACTCCTCCTCCAGGCTGAGGTAATGCGAGTCGCAGTACCTTCACGCAACCACCCGTCGATGGACAGCTCTACAACTCGGAGCAAATGGTGGAGTTCGTGCAATCCGTTCATTATTAAGTATGGACCGTAAACACACCATAAACATCCTTAATTGGAATGCTTGTTCCATCCGGAACAAAACAGTCGAGCTCGGTGACTTTCTTAACAGGAAGGCCATTGACATCGCCATCGTCACCGAGACACACCTCAAACCGGAAATCAGCATATTCATCTCAGGATACCGGATTGTGTGACTGGATCGTAGCGGCTCTAGTGGAGGAGGAGTTGCGATTGCCCTGCGCTACAACATCAACTGCCATCTGCTTCCGAGTCTGCAGCTGCAGTCCATCGAAGCCATCGGAATCGAGGTCGAAACAACCGTCGGCCCAATCACCATCATCGCGGCCTATTGTCCCAAGCATGCCAGTACCAACAACGGAACAACAACGGCCCTACGAAACGACATCCGTAAGCTAACTCGGAGGCATGGGCAGTTCATCATCGCCTGCGACATGAATGCGAAACACGAAACCTGGGGAACACCCGCGGAATCGGAACGGAATTATTCTACAGGAAGACCTGGAAGAGGGACATTACACCGTCCTGGGCCCAGATACTCCCACCCGGTTTAGCCGATCCGGGGTCCATTTGAAAATCGATATCTTCCTCGTCAACATGGGAACAACATCGCCCAGCCGATCGTACACCAGGAGCTCAGCTCGGACCACTATCCGGTGGTGGCCGAAGTTGGCTCCTCGGTCAACCGGTATCGAATCACCAGACGGAACTACCATCGCGCCAGTTGGGAGAGGTTCCGAGAACACGTTGACGACATCATAGACTTCAACATGCACCTTGAGTCGGTTGATGACATCGAACGGCAGCTGCAGAACATCGAGCAAGCGATCTCCCAGGCCAGGAGCAACATGTCCCGGTGATTGATCAGGTGAGCAACTCTGTACCCATTGATAGACCCACTAAAGAACTTATACAATTGCGCAACGCCATCCGAAGGCAATACCAGCGAATTGGTCTGCCTACTTTACAAAGTCATTGCAATCGGATGACCAAAATTATTAAGGCCAGAATGGTGGACCTTAAGAATAACAACTTTGCCGACAAGATCCGCTCTCTCCCAGATTGTGCAAAGCTGTTCTGGAAGTTGACAAAAATTTTAAAAACTAAGCCAAGGCCCATTCCACCGTTGATACCATTAGACAGTAATGGCTTTAAGGATCGCTTGATATCTCCTGCAGAGAACGTTGCTGAGATAAGTCAACATATCGTCAGCTCCCATAATCTAGGACAAAACATCGTTAGTCCATACGAAGCTGCTGTTAGCGCGCTTATTACTAACATCCATTTGAGCCCCAACGGCTTGACAGAGGAGTTGGAGATCTCATTTGACGAACTGTTGACTTATATCAAAAGCTCAAAGAACATGAAGGCCCCAGGTTTCGATAACATCTTGAACTTGGAGCTCAAGCAATTGAGCCCCCAGTTCTATATTCATCTGGCGATGGTTTTCAACCAATGCCTTCGACTTGGCTTCTTCCCCTCGTGTTGGAGGTCAGCCAGGGTCATTCCCATCCAGAAATCTGGGAAAGATTCTTCGTGTTCCAAGAGCTGTAGACCCATCAGCCTTCTCTCAGGAGTATCAAAACTGTTTGAGAAAGCGATCTAACGTCGGCTTCTTGCTCGACGAGCAGTCCGGATTCCGACTTGGTCACTCAACAGTGCACCAACTTAATCGAGTCATTAACATCCTCAAGCGGAACAAGTCTGTTGCGAAATCATCTGCCATGGCACTTCTCGATATCGAGAAGGCACGATGACCTGGTGTACAAGCTAAAACGATACAATCTTCCCATCTGGTGAAGATAATTAAAACTTATCTGTCGGACAGCACATTCCGTGTTTCGCTGCAAGGTGCAGTTTTAGATGCACAGGAGATCTCCGCCGGTGTTTCGCAGGGTAGTATACTAGGTCCACTTCTGTTCAACCTATTCACCTCGGACATACCCCCGCTCCCTGAAAATGGATCTCTGTCGTTGTTCGCCGACGATACCGCAGTCGTCCATAATGGTAGGGTAACAAGAGCGCTTATCGCGAAACTGTCTGAATACTTCACCGGATGGAAGATCTGTATCAACGCGGCAAAGACCCAGGTCATCCTTTTCCCACACTCCAATGCTCCCAGACTTGTTCCGCCTGAGGATTGTTAAATTAGCCTAAACAACACAACGGTGAAATGGGCCAAATCAGATGTCTATCTTGGCGTTACCATAGACAGCAAGCTTATTTTCAGGGAGCAGGTTGACAAAACTGTCACAAAGTGTAACGCTCTGTTGAAGCTACTGTCCCTGAAAAACAGCGTGTTCAAAATAAGTTCCTCAGTATGATCCTGAACACCCTCCGAGGACAAGTACATCTGAGGTCCACCGTCTGGCCGAGATAAAAATGCTCGACGTCTATCATTCAGTACAGGGCACGCAGCCTGACATTGGATCACCAGGTCTTCCGGAATCTGGTTCCCCACCCCTAGGATTTTCAAATTGTAGTTTTAGCTGTAGATTAAGTAGTTTATCTAATTTTAACAAACAATGCCCCAAGGGCTGAACTGGAAAAATTAATCAAAACACAAAACACAATCAGAGGAATTCCATCCAGAATGTGCCGGAAATCCCAAAAATCATACCTGATCATCATTGATTTGGATGAAACTTGGCACATGAGTTCGGTACGTTGGAAAAAAAATATTCCACTGGTGTTAAGATAATTTGGGTTCAAGAGTAACTTTTGAGATGGGCGTATGTGTTTTTTCCAACATTTTACTTGAAAAATCGTAGTTCAAAAACCATTACATTTAGAG
>JASCZW010015368.1:0-20732 GCA_034211315.2 Aedes japonicus | reverse complement strand
CTCCCTGGATCTTTGATCTTTGATCAACCAGATTTTAATATGGGGGGAAAATGGCGTTGAGTATGAATTACCACATTCCCCGTTTCATATTACTCAATTTTTTGAGTATAATTGTATACTATCTCTTGTGTTGTCCCGGAAAAATTTAGTAGTTCACCTTTTTACGAAAAATTGAAAACACCTGGCGGTGAAGAAAAAATAAACAGTATACAATTGGGCTAAACGGTTGATGTGCCCCTAATGGAAGAATCCAGGTTGAAAAAAGAAGAAGACACCGAGTGGTGATAAACCCGACAGCTCCATGTTAAAGTATAAGGCGAACGTTTTAAAATGCTTATAAAAAATTAACATGAAATTCTAATTAAAAGCGGTTTGTTGTATGATGTAAGAAAACTCAAATCTACTCAATAAAGACATTTTCAGCAAAATAAAAAATAAATCGAAATAATGCCCCTATTTTGCAGTTTCGGATTTTTCTTACATCATACAACAAACCGCTTTTAATTAAAATTTCATTTGAATTTATTAGAAGCATTTTAAAACGTTTGTCCTATACTTTAACATGGGAGCTGTCAAATTTATCCACCACTCTGTGTCTTCTTCTTTTTTTCAACTTGGATTCTTCTATGGCGAATCATTTACGCATTTTCGATTCAGCCTCACGTATTACGAAGTACATTGTAATATTTTTCGAGCATTTTTTCGCAATTTATTCCACATTTTTTAGTGCTGATTTATTTGTGTATGTAAATTGCAGAACTATCAAATCCATTAGCACAAAGCAAGTCGTCGTCGTCGTCGTCGTTTGGAATGTTTCGCTATGTCAGATTGTTGCAGTACAAACACATAGAGAAAGTTTCAAAGACATTATCAACTCAACTGGATGGATGGCGTTAGAGATTTTCAAATGACGATGCTCTGTTAGGAGCTGATTTCTGTTTGAAAGATGCGTACGTTACGACACGAATTTTAATGTTTTATTGAATTATTCATAATCTTTTTTATTTGAAGAGCGTGTGGCGACAATAAGCAATGACAAGGGCTGCAGATGCGAGATGTTCATATACCACAAGTTCATGAGTTCATTTTGCAATAAAAAAATGCATAAATAGAGTATATGTATAATGTCTAGTGCATCATTGAAGTTGGATTAAAGCTAAAAAGGGCCTCACTAAGATCGAACTAATGCTATATCTTTTGTAATGCCATAAGACATTGCTAATGTAGCATTATTGCATTGGTTATGCATCACTACCTCCTTAAGCTAATCTGACGCTTCATTACCTGACAACTGTTAAATTGATGCGATCCCGCATTACAGTTGATTTTGGGTTGAATAAGTGCAATAATATAATGCTTGTGGTTACTTGGGACTAACAGTCTCATCAAGTTCGCATGCAGACCTTAATGAAACCCAAAATTTACTGTTATTTCATACAAAATTTCTGTTTCCAGAGACCGGATAAAAATAATTTTTAATAATTGTTAACAACAATAATTAATTATGGAGGTTAGAAAAATCGTTCGCTTAGTTCGTACCCCAAGTAACCACAAGCATTATATCATCGCACTTATTCAACCCAAATCAACATCGGTAATGCGGGATCGCATCAATTCAACAGTTGTCAAGTAATAAAGCATTAGATTAGCTTAAGAATGTAGTGATGCATTACCAATCCAATAATGCTACATCAGCAATGTCTTATGTCAGTCACAAAAGATACAGCATTAGTTCGAGCTTAGCGGAGCTCTTTTCAGCTTTAATCCAACTTCAATGATGTACTCTGACGTGACATGGCCAGGCATATTATGCCCTATATATGCACGCAATTACAGCCTCGTGGTTACTTCGAGTATAAAATTATCCTGTGCAGCTAGATGCTCTCCTGACTAAATAATTTCTGTCGTTTGAATTTTAATCCCTCTTTGCTTAGTAATTTTTAACAGTGAACGCAAATGAACTCCTGAAAACACCCCTGCCGCAGCCCATCAACTGAGCGCCGGCAACCTGTTTATTTTTCTGTCGGTTCTTCATTCCACTGTATTTTGTTTACCAATAGCTTACCCACACCACGCTGGAATCGATTCAAAACAAGAATCTTCCCACCGTCAAATGACAGCACCCTCCGTTCGTGATTCCTATCGGAAAAGGGGCGTTTTTGCTCGCAGCCGAGCACAACAGGACAGTCTAATTTGCATTGCTGGAAACGAAGAAAATTCTTTCAATATTGCAAGGGAAAACTTACAGATATACATTCTCATTAGCTTTGATTCGATCAAGTTTTCAATATTCACAGTGAATTGAACGTAGTGCACACGAACAGTAATGTTTCCCGGAGCAAATAACTACTAGAACCTTCAGTAGTGGCCGCCATCATGAGCCTTGGATGTCCTTGAGCAGCGCCAGAAGCTGTTGTGTAGCTAGTTGGTAATCTCGAGCTACCCACCCGGATTGACGATGCGGATAATCTACTGGATCGGTGTGTTCGGAACCGTGATCGTGGCTACCGCCCTCTACTGGCCGCCATTTGTGTACATTTTTCTGTTTGTGCTCTACTCGCTTATTCTGATTGCTTTGGGTAAGTTTCAATTTTCTGTTTTTCTGGTGGGCGGCTGGCGAGAAAAGCCTGCGGAGGGATAAAGTCGATTCTAATTGGAATCGATATTTATAATTAGGAGCAGTGAGATTTTGTCCCCCTCGATAGTGGGATGAAAATGTGTAGCGCTGCAGATATGGATGTGTGTAACGTGGTTTAAAAAATGCAAATCATGTCAAGTCGGATGTTGAGTGTGCCGGGAAGCTGGAGGGCGAAGGGTAAATATCGTCTCCGTAGCACTTCGCAATCGGCGCTATATTTAAATTGAGATTAGTGTTGAGTTGATGGCTATTCAATGATAAGAAAGATTTCCTACAAAGTTGTGCAACGCTCTAACATGTTGAGAGTTAATTTTGAAAATAATGTTTTGTGGTGTTATTTGTGTTTTAGATAATATTCCCAATACTACATTATCAGCAAAGTTTTACAACTTTTACTTATTTTAGTTAGTGTTGCTGTAAATTGCTTTGTAATCATTCTAATTCGAAATGAATATCAAACATTGTGGTATTTTGTCTTTTGTTCTAATAAATGCCTCGCTTTATAAAAACAATGAATTATTCTGATCTAAAAGCATGTTTGCAACGCACAACAAAATGTAGCAAAAGCTGTAATTATCCATCAACAAACAGGAAGTAAAATATGACGCTGTGAGCTGTGTAACATTCTTGGTAGAAATTATGAACATTGGTTGAAACCAGTGTTGTAAATAGTCATTTCGACCCAATGCGGTAAATTTGCCAACAACTCGTTCCAGAAGCTGATTTTCACAATAGCACGAAAGACGAAATTGTTGTGCCTGATTGTTGAGTTAAATGGTGAAATACCTACTAAGGCGTTTCTAATATTCAAAGATACATCATTAGTATCATTTGATGTGACAGTGAATATGACACTGTCTATATGACCAGTTAGCCAGTTAGCTGTAGAATTTGTCCAAGGGCTACAATTTTATCATCCACTCATATTCATAAATTCAGCTGTTGAACCGGAGCTGTTGAAGTTATCGGTGAATTTATCCAATTTTACGAACTGACTTTTACAACACTGCTTGAAACACAGTTAGGGTACTCAAGTAAGAGGCTATTCAGAAGCCAAGTAGACTTTTCTGAGTTCTGACCAAAGTCTACTCTCCATACATAAATTTTAAAAAAATGTCTACGAAGGAGAGGGATCTGATATTTTCAAAAAATTAGTACGTGGGTTGTGAACAGGCCCTAAATTCTCAACGAAAGCCAATTTAGCGCCAACATTTGATTAGGGTGGATCTGCTTTTGTAAACAAACACTTTGTCTGCTAATTTATCGGAAGATGAATACAATTCCTATAAATTGAATATATCAGCGGATATTTTTTTTTTATTCCTTTATTATCGAGATTTTCAGCCCTGGGCTGGTTCATCTCCCATATCAGCGGATAGATATAAAGCTCCTCTTTCTTAAGAAGTGCTTAGATTGTATTTGTGCCTTTTTGTTCAATAGAAAATGACTACGAAAGCCATTGTTTACAAAAGCAGATTCGCCCTAATCTAATGTTGCCGCTGAATATTTGCAATCTTGTCTGTTGTCCGTTTTTTTTTTAACTTACTCGTTTATTTGTGAGGCTCAAGTGCCATAGGCATAACGGAGCCGACTTCTTTTTCATTTTTATAATGACAATAACTTACTAACTATGTTAGTTTTGGAAAGCCGAAAAACTCGCGACTTGGTCGAGGTTAGGGATTACAATAATTCGGGTAGGAATGGGGAAGTAGGAATCCTAACGTTGGCTTTCAACAGCAGATTGGAGATGCGATATTGTTGCTGTTGGTCTGGCGCAGATGTTGCGTTGCATTAAGCTGTAACGATACAACAGAAGCGGTATTACGGGGGAGGGGGCGAGGTGGACATATTAAAACGACAGCTAAGGGAGGATCAAACGAAAACATCTATTTGTTTCAAGAACTTGTAAATTAGCCCCACCTAGTCCAAGTCCAGCTTTCCCAGCACATCTCTAACATCTTCCCTCTCTGGTTTCCCTCAGGCCCGTAGAGATGCTCAAAGATCAGATCTGGCAATTTCGAAATCGAGGCAATACCAGACAACATGGTTAATGTCCTGATAACCTGCACCACAGCCGCATTGATTGGTGTCTGAGAGCCCTATTCGATAGAAATGCGAGCCTAGCGAGTAGTGATTGGACGACACATTACCTTGATAAAATCCCGGCTAATATCCAACCCTCTGAACCACGATTTTTTCGATACCTGTGGGAGAATAGAATGTAACCATCTGCCCAAATCACCTGCATCCCATTTTTGTTGCCAGCTAATCAAGGCCTGTTGACGGAAAATAGCAAAAAATTCGTTGAAGGCGATTTGTCGATCATAAATATCGCCTGCCATAGCGCCCACCTTGGCAAGTGAGTCCGCTTTCTCATTACCCGGAATGGAGCAATGAGAAGGGACCCAAATCAAGGGGATGGTGTAGGAATTGTTTGATAAAGCACTCAAAAGAGATCGTATTTCGCTAACGAAATACGGTGAGTGCTTTGCTGGCCTCATCGAACGAATAGCCTGACGTGAGCTGAGACTATCCGTAAAAATGAAAAATTGATCAGAGCGAAAAGAGGCAATTCGCTCTAATGCATAGTGTATAGCCGCCAGCTCTGCGACGTATACGAAGCAAGGATTTTGTAGTTTGAAGGAGGCGCTGTAAATTTCGTTAAAAACACCAAATCCAGTGGAATCATTTGTTTTTGACCCGTCGGTGTAAAACTTCCTGTCACATCTGGTATGGCCAAACTTACTTGCAAAAATTGATGGAATGTACCTCGAACGGAGTGGATCTGGTATTCCGCGAGCTTCTTGCTTCATGGTCAGATCAAAAACTACAGTAGAACTAGAGAAGTCTTGAGGGTAATCACGAGAAGGAACATTCGAAGAAGGGTTCACCTTCAGAGTCATTTACCAATAGCACAGCGTCACGAACTTAGTTTGAGGATATCGATCGATATATATCGATGTTCCGGTGATAGTACGCATGAAGTTTATTCGCTGCTGGCATTTCTGATGCCGCTACCTAATGTGCTTTCCCCAGGTGCATTTAGAATCGAAACAAACCCCTAGGACAAACTTTGAGTTATTATTTTACCCGTGAGTTGAAGCGCCATCTGTGCTGGATCACGCTTCCTATAAGAAACAACTAACTCCGTTTTCTTCGGGTAGAATTCGACACCCAGTTTTACAGCCCAGGCAAACAAGTTGTCTAGGGTATCATGCAACGATCCCTGCAGGTTGTTCGCCCCTGGCCCTACAATTGAAACAACGGCATCTTCCGCATGCTGTCTTAGCGTGCAATATTCCATGAAGCAGCTATGGATGTCTCTGACATAAAAAATAGTTGTAGAATTTGTGAAGGGCTACAATTTTATCATACTCATACTTATGAATTCAGCTGTTGAACCAAGTTATCGGGGAATTTATCCAATTTTACGAACTGACTTTTACAGCACTGGTTGAAACACTGTTAGGTTACTCAAGTAAGAAGCTATTCAGAAGCCAAGTAGACTTTTCTGGGCTCTGACCAAAGTCTACTCTCCATACATAATTCAACAAAGTGTCTACGAAGGAGAAGGATCAGGCCCTCTTAACGAAAGCGCCAACATTTGATTAGGGTGGATCTGCTTATGTAAACAAACACTTTGTCTGCTAATTTATCGGAAGTCCAATACAATTCCTATAAATTGAATATATCAGCGGATAGATAAAAAGCTCCTCTTTCTTAAGAAGTGGTTAGATTGTATTTGTGACCTTTTGTTCAACAGAAAATGACTACGAAAGCCATTGTTTACAAAAGCCGATTCCCCCTAATTTAATGTTGGCGCTGAATTGTTGCAATCTTGTTGTCCGTTGTAGGCAGTTCTACCATATTTTCCGACTGAGAACAGTGGTGCAACAAATTGTGGCCATTTGTCAGTGATGTAAAGTGATATAGGCGACTCCGACGTTTCTACGAATGGCTCCCAAGCGACAATAAATTGGCATCATTGGCTGCAGCAACAATTGTGCTGCTGCTGTCAAATGCGGATGTGGTTCATCGGTCTCACCCTAGCCTTTCTTCTTCGTTGTGCGTGAAATGCAGTCAACGGTTTGCCTGCCACTGAGGGATACCAGCAAAGATCTACACAGGTGGAAACAACCGGGAAGTACTGATCGACTGCTACAGGAAGAGCTTGCGAAGATACTAACTTACTTACTTATGCTGATCCAACGTCCTATTAGGTCACGATATTTCTCCATAAAACGCGGTTAAGGGCTACTTGTCTCCAGTTCCTCGAATGTCTCACACTTCCAAAGTCTTGCTCCACTTGGTTTAGCCACCAAGCTCGCTGCGCTCCTCTGCGTCTTGAACATCGTGTTATTCCATTACTATTATTTTTTACGGCTGGCTTGTAGGGCCTGCATCAACCCCCTGTCTCGCCGGAGAACCATCTTGTAAAACTCTGTTTAGAGTCCCACGCTAGCACGAGGTCGATGATCGGCCGTCCCTAACACGGAGAATATTGAGAACAGACGCTCAGGGTGGTGAAAACCTTGACTTTTACTCTTATAGCAGGGTGACTCGCTTTGACAGAGCAGCTTTCGAATATTTGTGGGATTTTGGTAGAAACTCAACAGAGTCTAGCAACTGCTAAGACCCCCCATATCCTAGGCAGCCCCCACTGCCTGTCCGGGGATGCGCATTTAATTCGCATCTAACCTCCATATCTGGAGGCCGTTCATGAACCGCAACCTATGACCCGCTAAGTGGTTTGCAGCTCAGCTGCGCCTACTGAACGGATTGCCCAAGATACATGAAAAATTTGCAGTGTAGTTTAACTTATTATTATACTTCTTCAGTTTGGTGCCCCCAAACATGGCTTATTCTACATCGTTGGCTCGCTAAGCATGCCTTTTAGCTTCGTTTCCTTATCCAAGAGGCGACTTTTGGCGATCTCTATTTCCAATTACCAGGCAATAACTTTTCGCAGACAGAAAACTAAAAGACACCTTTACAGGTTACCGGTTTACAGGAGTTCTTGCATTCAATATAGCAAAAAAAAAGCCGAGCAAAATTTTGCTTCCAAAAAAGGCCATATTCAAGTTACCGTAACTTTGTCAATCATCAATTTTTTTGTAAACATTCACAACACTATAAACAATGTATGGTATATGATCAAAATTTTGTGTTGATTTATAAACCTGAATTTTAAGTTTTATTACATAACGTATGGATAGTGAAAGCTGCACACATTTTCACAGCCCTGCTTCAATCACAACCTTAACGATTCTACAGCTGATCGATGTCAAGTTTTTAACAGCTCTGCCATACTTCAGTTCCAAGTGTTCAAGTTGTCGGTTAACTATTACAAGACGAAACATGAGTAACCAGGAAGAACAACGCCGGAAACTCGTTTGTAATTTTTCCAACGCTCATCCAGATTGGCCGAAATCGAAGGTAGTGCGTCATTTTATGGACATGGGAATAAGTCGTCGAACCATATACAGCATTCTTTCGTCCTACCAAATGCGAAAAACAACAACTCGGAAGATTGGTTCAGGAAATTGGTCAAGTTTGAGAGATTCTTCAGTGAAACGAAATTTAATACGGTTGACAGAAGGTCGGGTGGCAAAGTCGTACAGAGAACTTGGAAAAAAGTTTAATTGTCACCACCAAACTGTCAAAAAGGTTTTGGATGAAGCTGGGATCAAGAAGCGGTGGAAAGTGAAACCGAAAGTGTCAGAAACTCAAGCTGCTGTTCAGAAAGTACGATTGAGAAAGCTTGTCCGAAATGTTTTTCAAGCGAAAAACGATGTACTTTGCATCATGGATGACGAGACTTATTTCACGTTGGATGGAAATGAATGGCAAGGAAAATACTTCTACGACAGTCCCAAAGCACAGGTGAAAGAAGATGTGAAGTTTGTTGAACATACGAAATTCCCAGGGAAAATATTGCTTTGATTGGCAATCAGCCCACTTGAAATGTCAAAACCTGTTTTCTTTGAATCGGGGTTGGCCATCACCGCAAATCGTTATATTGAAAACTGCTCGCCTAAGGTGAAACAGTTTATTTCTCAAAAACATCGTGGACGAAAAGTAGTGTTCTGGCCGGATTTAGCATCGAGCCATTATGCGAAGAAATCTTTGGAAGCCATGGAAAGCATGAAGATCCCTTATGTGCTGAAAGATGAAAACCCTCCAAACGTACCACAACTTCGCCCACTTGAAGATTTTGGGCCTATCTGAAGCGGAAGGTATATTCAAACAACTTTCGTCCAAAAACTACCAAACATCTTCAGCAAAAAAATAAAAAAGAGCTCGCAAATATGAAAACTAAAATGCCCAAAAGTCATTTTTGGACATACCAATTTCAAAAATCCGTATATCTGTGAAAAATTTAGATAACATATTATTAATTGCTCAATAGCCAAAATATACATAAAAAATAATGTGGACGAAATTTGAACTGTTTCCATCAAGTGGTTTGAATTACAGCTGGCGTCAAAGCTGACGCACCAACATGAAGTATTTCCCTTTTTCATCCGAAATTGACCGTGCTGAAATATCGGTTGCAAAAAAAAAGGCCGAGGTGAATTCTTCACGAAATTCTTCGACGTTGTCACCATAGACTAACTCTTAGGCCAGCGGGTCCCGAACAAATACGATTTTTCTTGACTCAGTCAGTACTAGCACATAATACGCCCCTTATAATGAACTCACACGAACACACTCTCAAATATTCTGTCAAAATAACACAACAAATCAAAACAAAGGCGCAAAAGTGTACAGCAAGGTGCTGGCTTCAAGGTTTACCTCGGACCAAGGGGTTCTACAACAGTGAACCAATATCAAATCGCTAGTTGCATATTGATTGTTGGTTTTACGCTGCCTTCTATTCTTCAATCATGTATCACGATTATGCAAATTAACTCAACTTGATTTAAATATTATTCTTTACCAATTCGCTCTACTACAGATACGAACAATCAAATCTATTTTCAGAACTACTAAGGGCATCTTCAACGGCGATCCAAATCGTGGATTGGATTTAGTTTTTTAGACCAAACAAAAACATCGCTGCACCGGTGTTGTAAATTTTGTTTTATACTGGATCTATTTTGGATCATTTTAACACTGGTATATGGTTTGGTCTATTCTTGCAGCAATTTGGAACAAGAAAAATACCGTTCCAAAACAATGAAATACACCTTCAGCCAAACAAAAGAACAAGTCGACAAAAAGTTTTCAAAAGGGCCAATGTCGCAAACGTAAACAATGACTTTTTCCGCAAATTTCTCGAGAATGCTAACTTAATCATAGTGAATTATGACAATGATTGTACAGAACAGGAGTTTCCCTTTGCAATAGAAGTGGTAGTTTACTTAAACGAGTTAGCATTTTCAAGAAATTGACAAAAGAAGCCATTGTTTACGTTTGCGACATTGGCCCTTATGAAAACTCCATGTCGAAGTATTCCTCGTCGTCAGCTAACGACGCGTTACTGCCATTGAATATTATTAGGTCAAACCAGTCAATGGCAAAATGTTTGTGAAAAATCTGCGATCTCTGAAAAAAAAACTTCTGATCTCTGATGTTGAATGATCGCCAAGATGACAGGTGTTGGCTCGTTTAACAACAAAAAATACCACACCGGTGCGGGGAACGCAAAGTTGGTCTATGTTAGCTAGTTCTATTCACACTCAGTGCTAGCTATAAGCTAATTGCGAAAGCAATAAACTTGAAACGCTAAGCCGACGGACATCAGAATATAAATACCAAATGACAGGGAACTACACGAAGTTACAATTTTAAGATTTAAAAACAGATTCTACATCAGCAAACTGTGAATTTGACTATTAACGTAAAGCCAACAACGACCCGGCCTATAAAATGCTATGTTCCGGTGTCGTTCAATGTTGTTATCCATATCTGTACAGGTGGCTCCCTTAAGCAACTGTCAGATCTCATGAGAGAAATAGTATAGCCTTTTTCATACAAAAGAAGAAAACAACGTGCTTTGAACACAACTGTACTTAACCTGAAGAAGAGAAGACTAATGGAAGAATCCAGGTTGAAAAAAGAAGAAGACACCGAGTGGTGATAAATCTGACAGCTCCCATGTAAAAGTATAGGACGATCATTTTAAAATGCTTCTAAAATATTCAAATGAAATTCTAATTAAAAGCGGTTTGTTGTATGATGTAAGAAAAATCCAAAACTACTCAATAAAGTTATTTTCAGCAAAATAAAAAATAAAGCAAAATAATGCCCCTATTTACTTGCAGTTTAGGATCTTTCTTACATCATACAAAGAACCGCTTTTAATTAAAATTTCATTTGAGATTTATTGGAAGCATTTCAAAACGTTCGTCTTATACTTTGGCATGGGAGCTGTCAAGTTATCACCACTCGGTGTCTTCTTCTTTTTCAACTTAGTTCTTCTATAAATAATTTGAGTTTTGGTTGTAATCAGTTCGGGTTTAATTTCATTCCGTTTATTTGCCTGTGTTATTACCGGTCCAGTCCGAGGTCCAAAACATGCTAATTTTTCTGATAAACTTGACCCCAAATCGATAAAGAAACCTCGTCATGATCAAATAATTACTAACGTTATCCTCTCTCATCCCACCTCGCAGCCATCTTCGGCACTATTTACGTGCACTACAAACTGACCACAAAGGAGAGCCGGCCCCTACGCCCGGGAAGACCTGCCATCCAACGTCCTGTACAATGCCACCAAGTCGCACCTCTTCGACTCCCAGTCACCACCGAAAGCAGCCTGCAATCTTCCGATCATCTTCGGTCGAACCGTGGACGGCCTGCTGCAGCAGATCATCGGCAATGCCATGCGGGACATTGTCAGCCCGGCTCTGGAGGAGATCGTAGCCAATCCGCGGCGGATCGTCGATCTGCTTAAGGAGGACATCTGGCTGGGGATCGAGAAACTGCACGAGCGAGCCTCCCGCATCGATGCGCCCAAGATGATTGCCGTGGACTTCGTCATCAAGGCGACGGTTCATTTGGAGAAAATTCGAATCGCTCAGGCTCGGGCGGCAGAGCTGGGAACGGATCCGGTGTTTGGCACTTCGTCGTATTTGGCAACCCAGGAGAAAGAGCTGGAGTTTTTGAAGAAAATTTGCGAGATCATGATCATTTTTCTGCTTCCACGAGGTTACTCGCTATCGCCGATTAAGGATCTGCTGAGTGAGGTCATCTCGTACAAGGTGCTGTTTCCGGTCATTCGGTTGGTGACTTCGCCGGACTTTTTCAACCAGCAGGTAGTGGAGTGCATTGAGACGAAGCTGGTTGCAGTGGCAATTCACAAGAGAAGCTACGAGTATGCGGCCAATTTCGAGGATTTCCTCAAAGTGATCAGCGGCAGTCAAACGACGGATGAACTTCACTCGATTCGGGGCAGTATCGTGAGCGACATAATGCAGGCGACGACGATGCAGAATCTGCAGCGAACCCGGGGGTTTGACAGTGAGATGTTTGTTGGGAAGAGTAGTGGCGCGTAAGTCTAGAATTTTCGGAACGATTGGGCATAGGGGGAATAATCGATTCATTTTTGTATTGCAGAACCAACTCTGGGGACTCGGAAAATGGACCATCTCGAGCGGAGATAACGGCGTCGTTGAAGTTGAAAAAGTACATCCAGCAGCTTTCGTTTGCCAAGAGTCAATGCGAGAAATGCTTGTCCAAGCTGGGGTGGGATGGAAATGTGAGTAACGACGTTGACCTATCGGTGCTGGACATTCTGTCGACCGTAGCGGGGAGACGACATTTTATGATCTTTCTCGAACCGTTGAAAGCGTCTTCGCTAGTTGGATTCTACACAACCGTCGAAGAGCTGAGACATGCCCAGAAAAGTTCTTGGCATCAGTTGGGGGCTGAAATATTTTACACCTACATAAGGTGTCCGAACTCGGAGATTCCGGTTGATAAGGCTTCTCGCAAGAAGATGGAATCATTCTTAGTTGGTGACAGTGGGACAGAGGTGTTCTACGAAGTGCAGCGCGAATGTTTGGTAATTCTGGAGGACAAATACTATCAACCGTTTCTTCTGAGTGAGGAGTATGCCAAGCTGAAGAGTTCGCTTACTCAGGAAGATTTCAAAGAAATTACCATGAGTACGTATCTCTCATCCAGTACGGAAAGTCAGGATGAAACAGCATCCAACGCGTCATCGGCGAGTGGAGAAGTCGATCCGGTGATCATGGATCTGAGTAACCATTCCACCTATGCCCGGAACAAACTGGAGCAGTTGGATGAAAAACTGTCGAACAAGAATCAAGCGCTTGATGCGTTGAAGCAATCGCTGAAGCCCGACTCGAAGTTACTGTCGATTTTGGAGAAGGAAATAGACTGGTTGAAGGGTGAGAAGCGTCAACTTGAGGCGCATCTGCTTAGAACCGAGGTTTGGGGAGAATACCTCGGGAAATGGCGTGCCATAGTCGAGAGCGTTGATTTCTCCGACGATAAAGAACCTCAGCCGCAGTTCATGATCGTTGTCCAGGTGGACGAGGTGAACGACTGTGGTAAGGAAGAGGTGGCCACGGCAATGGATGCTGCCGACAGCATCTCCACGGGATGGGTTGTAGTCAGATCCTTGGCACAGTTTCACGACCTACATCGAAAGCTTAGACCGATGTGTGCGGATTTGAAAACGATCGATCTTCCGTCGAACAACGCCTTCAAGCTGTTTCTGCTGAAGAACGACAAATCCCTGCTGGAAAAGTCGAAGCAGCAGATCCAGAAGTACCTTAATTTTATCCTCGAAGACGACCACCTTAACCAAAGCGAGGCGTTGTATGAATTTCTGAGTCCAAGTTCGGACAGACTGAAGCAAAGCACGAATCCTTCTCCTTCCAAGAAACAATCGAAATTTTCTTTCGCCACGCTGTTCAAAGCGAACAGTGAGAAGTTGGACCAATTTTGGGGTCCTCATTTCCGGTTGAACACCGCAGATTTTCCAGATGATGATCAGGTAAGGTTCTTCATTTCCACGACGAACAATTGCATTTCCTAAACTCGATTTGTTTCAGGTTTCTATGTATCTCGAGGGCTCGGCATCTGAAAATGGCTCGGGCAAGTCCCAACAGGACCCGGATGCTAAAGATTCAATCGCCGAACCGCTGTATGCTCTGCTCGGTGAAATTTTCGACATGGGCGGTGTCTTTAAATGGCTCCGCCGCAGCCTAATCTCTTTCGTTCAGATCACCTACGGTCAGACCATCAATCGTCAGATACGGGAATCGATCAACTATCTCTTCGAGGAATCAATGCTGCACACTTATGCGTCGACCGTTCTGAAAGCCTACTGGCCCGGTGGAGTTTTGACCATCAAGTCAACTGACCGATCAGAAGATCAACAGGAAATGACTATGAACGCGGCCAAATCCCTGCTTTTGGACAACATTCCGGATTTGCTTTGCAACCTTATCGGTGCCCAGAACGCCCGCAATGGCATAATGAAGCTGTTTGATAACGCCCAGAATGCCACCTACAACAAACAGCTGTTCTACGACATCCTGGAGATCTTAATGCTGGAGCTCTTCCCGGAAATCCGCCAACTGAAGGTCCCACCGAGCGTGACGGCCGTTGCCGTGGTGGGTGGTTCTGCCGCTTCGACTCCGACGCATGCTGGCCATGCATCTTCCACGCAAGCAACTCCGACACGAATCATATCAAGAACTTGAAACAGCCACCGATTGCATTGGAACCAAGGAACCACGATATCTGCTTACCCACCTGAACTTGGGTTCTAGTTTTAAGTTGCGTTCTGTTTGAAGTATCTGTAGTTGTAAACATTCCGCGAAACTTACAAAACGTTCTAGTCCCCCACCCGAATTTTAAACTGTTTATGTGCAAATTAAACAACAACCTAGATACAGTGGACGATGGTCATTATACATAATATATTGGTACTTAATTGTGACTGCTACGTTGAATGTAGAACATTATTGGGCTAAATTGATCTCATTATCTGATAATGTGAATAAAAGCAAATCGGGAGTAACTGGATTTTATTGTGAAAACCCCAACTACGTTGTCTATGTCACTGATGAAAGAATAGCCTTTGACCAATTCAATATCAATCCCGGTTTTTAGGGCGATTATCTTAATAACCGTCTTCACCGACTTTCTCACTCTTATAAAAATTGACCGAACACCCACGACGTGATTATTTTGGGAGGATAGTATTTTACAAAAACTAATATAAATATAAAAAAAAATATTATTTCTGTTGTAGATCAATTCCATAATTGCTCAACTTGCGAAGCATGGACTTCAATAATTGAAGAGGATTTCTACAAAATTTTAATCGAACAAAATTCCAGAAAAAAAGCATTTTTGATGTTACAAAATTGAGCGTACATCTTTACTATTTTCAAACCATTTCGTTTTATAAACACAATATTGGCAATTTGAAGTGAATTTTTCTAGCAGTGCATACTGTCAACAACTCTCAGCAGCGATCTTAGTTATTTTTGTCTGGAAGTTTATTGTGTTTGGATCAAAATGGCGACCATCAGGAAAGAAACCGATATTGTCACGCGAACTCAAGTGATCAGTACGGGCCTTTGTGGAAAATTGTTAACGGAAAAGAGTGGCTGCCATTGAAGGAACACATTTCACACTGCGGAAAATCGTAAACAAGTGGAAGTTCGAGGGAACTTTGAAGAACCGCACAGGCAGAGACCGCACACGGATCCTGACCACTGCTGACGAACGAGGAATCGTGAATCTAAATAAGAAAAGAGAAGGTCCTTTTATTATGCCTCGCAGTAAGGGGGAAGGGGGGGTTTGGGAAAACGTGACGATCCATACAAAAAAATTTGAAGGTCCATACAAAAATCGTGACAAGGCGGGGAGTTTATAAAAAGTCTAGACAAAATAGTCGAAAGTAACATTTGTAAACAATGACTTCTAGCGTATTTTTCTGGGATCTGCTTGCTTCCACGAACCAAGGAGCACCAGAAATAGATACAAGGAGTTATTACCTTCCCGTTGGTAGTGGATGTAGATGTAAGCAACCTGGCATTTTCAGGAAATTTACGTTTTAAGTCATTGTTTACAAATGTTACTTTCGACCTTTTGACGATTTTGTCTAGAAGTCATGTTTTGCGTGACGTAATTAATAGACGTTCCCAAAGAACCCAAGACAAGTATTCCGAAATTGGCAAACGTGATCGCTGACAATATCGGTAAATCCGTCAGGGCTCAACCCACTGACAAACCGACATGAACACACCAAATACATGGGTTTGTTTTCCGTAAAATATAAGCGGTTTTGATCCGTAAAATTTCAATTTTTCTGAATGATTTGTAAAATAGCATTGATTTTCAAGCAGGCAAGCCGCAAGGCTTATCATTTTTGACTCAGGCATATTCATTTGCCAATATCTCCTTTCAGAGGGTCGATTTGATAATATGATGTATGATGAACTTGTAGTGCATGAGTAGACCTACAACTTTGTCTAACAGTACATTGCTCTAACTCCTATATCTTCGACATGAGAGCGTATACTCACAGTGATCTTCACGATGATCCTCGCGTGATCTTCACCGCGAATATCATCGCGAAGATCACTGCGAATATACGCTCTTATTCCTCAGATATAAGAGATAGAGCTATGTATTGTTAGAGTTGTAGGTCTACTCAAGCACCATAAGTCCATCATACATTATATTTTGAAATTGAGCTTCTGAGAAGTGCTATCGGCAAATGAATATGGATAAGTCAAAAATGATAAGCCGCAACCTTGTTTTCAAGTATCTGTCAAAATACTACAAGTTTTCAGTATTTCATATAAACATTTTGCTGAACATCTGTTATTATTTTACTGATGTAGGCTGTAAATTTTGAAATTTCATTACTCCACTGAACTACTGATTTTCGGTAAAATAATTACAAATGGCCCGCATAACGAAAAACAATTTGCTATATAGTCAAAACTATTTTTCGAATGTAAGATATATTAGCACATTTTATGTTATTGTTATCGAATCATTTAATCTCATATTCACCATACAACCTCTACATTAACACATATTGTTAATGTTTGCCATATTGTCATTGAAAGGTTTGTTATTGTCTGCACTCGGTGTAGATTATATACCAACTGTTTGGCATAGAGTACAGCAAAAATTTTGTTCGTGAAAATTGCCATAATTTTATGGTAACCTAACTTAACCGCCTATTCAGCATATTGTGATTTGACCTGTTGCCATCTGACATATTGTTAAAACTTTATAGGAGATTGTTAGTTTATCGTTGTCTACTATAAGGGTAAATGTCGTAACAATAATAGAAGCGGTCGTCAACAATAACGGAAAAGGTCCAGGAACGGTTTGTGATTATGCGGGGGGAGCAAAACGTAAAAATCACTGAGTTTTTGAAATCATTTCTGAACCGTTCAGTATAAATTTTGCCTGTCAAATCTTCAACATTTTTGCATACTAACACAGTGGCAAATTGAAAGTTAAACTTCTATTCATAATAATTTTTGATAATTTGGTGTAAAAATTGAGGACGTGTAGGCTATACTCGCGGGCACAAATGAAGAAGTAAAGAAGCTTTTCAGTAAGTAACATTTTCTTAATAATATGATTTTTTAGCAATCGAACAAAATGGTTAAATTCTCTTTCCCTAATAGGTTATTACTGCATTTTACTGTAAATTGTACTGAACTCCCGTATTGCTTCCTGAATTGTTTAATAATTTTTGACAGTTGAGAGTTTATCACTAGTTTGACGATCGTTCAGTGAAAATACTTTTACTGAACTGCTTACTGAACACTCAGCTGTTTGAAAGTCAGTAAAACTTCACTGACTTCAGTATAAAAAACTTGGTGTGAATGACAATAGAAAATGTCTTAATATTTCTGCTTGTATTTCTGTTCAAATCATATTAATGACATCTATCTTCGTGTTCGCGGAGAACGTTTATTGAAGCCACGAACACGCTTGGGAACTTGATAAAATAAGGTTCATGTCTGAGCAATACTGAAAAGATTTATTTGATCTAGATAAAATGATTCTATAGATTTCGACAGATGTGGGATCGCTGCACAATTGAATCGGTCGCTCTGGATTCCTGATCCATCAGTGAATATTGAGTTTCATGTCGATTTGTCGGTGCTCAAACCATCCGGCGTGTGGCTCACAGACACAATCTGAGGGGAATTATAGACGCTCAAGTAATAGACCGGACAACGTGAGTCTGGCACAGTTGATGCCTCCAAAACAACTGTCGAATCGTAAGGCGTGGGAAATTCGAGGAAATGTTCCGTTTGGATACAACATGGCGGCACGTTGTCCGGTCCCTGTGCTCGAGTGTCTATAAGGGGAATGGGTGCTTTCTGAGAGAAGCTCTTCTTTCCAAAGCAATTATTAAGAAGCGACTGCATTTTGCGAAGGAGCATACCTAGGAGTTTTGGAACAAGGTGGTTTTTACCAGGGGGTGCGACTCTATCTCTGATGCTGGTTTTTTTTTGCTTGTGTGCGATGTGCGCACGCTTAGTAGATAGAAAGAAGATTTTGAAAATTTTGATGAAGATTTTAAAGATTTACTGCAAAAAGATGCAGCACGATGCAAGTTGATGGATTAAGATTCACAAGCTGAAACAAGATTTTTTAGAAATTGATTCGCTAGCGTGTGATTTTTCGATCTTCTTCGAGACGAAAATTCATCTATTTGGATCCGATGGAGGACAGATGTTTTGGAGATAACCGAATTCATCGTTGGAGGTCAAGCATTTAATTCCTACCAACAACCACGCATTACCTTCGGGCGATTTGAAACTGGTTCACTGTTTGGAGATCCCCAGCTTCGAAGTACACCTTGCAGTCTGCACCTTGCCATGCATTCTTACACACTTAGAAAATAACACCGAACTCGGTTCAATTTTCTACCGAACCACATCGGTTACCAACAAGAAACCGAATAAATCGTTTATATATACTGTTTTCGGGTGACTTTTTAGAACCAAACCCGAGTTTCGGTTACTATATGATATATTTGACAGATAAAAATGAAAGATGAACCGAACAGTACGGTAAAGCAGGGATATTCAAGAGTTCGGTACACGAGAACCGAGAAAACTCGGTAAACTGAACCGAGCATTCGCTGAATATTCTTAAACGTCAAACACTTCTCTTTGAGTCAATTCCGCGACGGCAATGTCTACCGAAAAACTCGGTTATTTTAGCTGACTTGATAAGACCTGAAAAATCGTCAGCCATTTTATCTCCCGTGTGCGCGTGAAATGTGTTTTGCCAAAATTCTCCCTACTGTGTCGTTTTTTCAGGTGAAAATGGAAAAAAAACAACAGGAAAATGCACGTTTAGTAATGGATGAGGATTATGAGGATGAGGTTCAATAAACAATGTAACTGACAAAACTGGTTTTATTACTATAAAATTCGAAACTATTTCAACCCAAAATTCCAGCTCTGCCATAAAGAACCGAATTCCGTAACTGCAACAGAAAAGTCGGTTTGTTTGACAGTGTTCGGTAATATTTGAGTAAACCGATGTTCGGTTATTGCTGATTGAATTTATTTTTGTCAACCGAGTTTTCGGTAAATTTGACAGTTTGCTAGAAAATAAAAATTTAACGAGAACTCGGTTGCTCCAATTTGAACCGAACAGACAACCGAGCGTTCAGCAGATGAAAACTCGGTTCAAATTCAACCGAGTTCGGTTTTATTTTCTAAGTGTGTACGCTTATACCAACAATCAATATGTAACTAGCGATTTGAAATTGGTTCACTGTGTAGAACCCCTTGGTCCGAATTACACCTTGAAGCCAGCACCTTGTTATACATATTTGCGCCTTTGTTTGATTTGCTGTGTTATTTTGACAGAGTATTTGAGAGTGTGTTCATGTGAGTTTCATTATAAGGGGGTGCATTATTGAGCTTGGGAGACCGAGCTTGGGACGATGTTCTAGTACTGACTGAGCCAAAGAAAAAAAAATCGTTTTTGTATGGGACCTACTGGTCTTAGAGTTAGTCTATGCTTATACCATAGAAGAATCCAAGTTGAAAAAAGAAGAAGACACCGAGTGGTGATAAATTTGACAGCTCCCATGTTAAAGTATAGGACGAACGTTTTAAAATGCTTCTAATAAATTCAAATGAAATTTTAATTAAAAGCGGTTTGTTGTGCGATAAAAATTTATACAGAGAGAAAAATAAGCCGATTTATACACAGAAAAATAATCCGTTGATGATTGGAAGCAACAAATCCACTCTCTCCAAAATCTAGAAAAACGACACAATGCCCGGAAAACGTGAACTGAAGGTGGATCGAGTGCTAGGACCAATGGCGTCGATGTTCTAGTGTACGATATTCTTGGCAAATAATCACCAGTTCTCGAAGGCTTTGGATTTCCGGAAAGCGTGGATGAATTGGCGGAGGAAGCATTTCATGAGGCCGCAAATCAGCCGTGCACATCTAAAGCCGTAAATCCAAACAAATCCTCCATAACGGCCACCGGAGATTCAGTCAAACAATCGGCACCAAAGAAGAGGAAAATTGGTAAAATCTTTATTATTCTTTAGAAGCCTAATTAATAACCCTAATTATTTTTACTATATATTCTTATTTCAGATAAATCTATGTCTAATAAAAAAAAACTTCAGAGCATGCCAATCTAATCTGTCTTAAGCTGCAATTGACAATAGAAATTCTTGAGATCGAAATTTACAGAAAACCTGGGAAACGTTGAAAATGCTGGATGGAGATTCAGAACAAACCAATACTGGGAAGAGTACCTTTTGCCAAGCGATAATCTAAGTGATGAAGAATTTGGTGATAATGCCATTATTTAAGATGTTTTTACAAAATGTAAAAATAAATGCACCAATTCGTTGTTTTACACTGGTTCATTGTGCAAAAATTCCGAAAATTTTTAGTGGCCACATTTCGAGATGTTCCGGAGACTTTATTCCTTGGGGGGGACAGGGACTACTTATTGTTTCAACAATCATGCAGACTTTACAGAACGATTGTTTTGTAAGACATTCCGAGAGTTTTTCCTTTAGATTGCTAAGTTATTAGATTCCTAGGTAGATATGTGAAGGTTGGGATGGGACGACAATTT
>JASCZW010015367.1:0-20737 GCA_034211315.2 Aedes japonicus | reverse complement strand
TTAACTCGCACAAAGGAACCATGTTGATAATTAAATCAAATAAATAAATAAACAGTGATGTGGCCCTACCAAATACACAATATATCCTTCGTAGGGTGAATATTCGGCCGAGTCAACGACGTAGAAGCGTGACCGGGTAGTCCCCAATAATTTTTCCTCTTTGGGTGGCTGAAATGTATCCATTTTTCAGCACCCGTCACGATGCGATGAAGAAACCCGTTCCTTTTTTTGTTACCGCTGAAGCAGTTCTTCGAAACAACGACGCCCAACGTTTCTTGGTTTCAAATCGTAAGGAAAGGTTTCTTTCTTCTGAATCATTTCCAACGCATGCAATCGCTTGACGGGTAACTCCTAGTGCTGAGGCAAGCTCTGCTTGCGTTTGGCACGAATCACGAGCAATTCCGCATCTTCGAGGGTTCAGGGCCTTCCTGCACGTGTCGTCAACATGAAAATAACTATCTTCGAAGCGATGGAACCAATCACGGCATGTTGTTTCACTTAAAGTAGCATCTCTGTATGCTTTTCGGAGCTCTCAATGCGCTTGAGCTGCTGTTTTCTTCAAACGGACGAAGAAAATCAACACCTCCCGCAAATGACGATTGTTTGGCACAAAATTAGACATTTTCACACAACCAGAAGTGTAAAGTGCAAAAACAAAGTCACAAATGTGTCAAAGTGGTTTGTTTATCATAGGTCTAACCTTGGTTCATGAAGTTTTGGATGTGTCAATATCGACCAGCTCTTACTGCTAGAATCATCTTCTGACAAACAGCGAGAACTTAGTTTCGGACCTAATACTCAAATTGCATCACGGAAAAACGCTGGAGAAAATTACCTAGCTGACCGATACTTTTTAATGCTATACTTTTGGCATATTTATTTCATTTAATTTCAATACCATAACCGTACACTCGCACCTTACGCTTAACTCCACTTATTAGGTTCTGTACAACATCTGGCTACAGCTTCTTCTGTACGGAAACTCACTTTTTGTTCATGTCTTTCTCAGATTTGACCTCCTCGGAATGATTCCGTAGTGCCTGCTTTATAATAGCAGAGCATTTTTCGATGGACCTGAGTTCGGGTGTGTTGGGAAAATTCATGTCCTTGGGAACATAAGGCTTCGTTGGCTTCGTACCACTCCAGGACATTTGAATAGTGGTACGAAGCTTTATCCAGCCAGTAGATCGTAGGGCCCTCGTGTTGCTTCAACAGAGGAAGCACGCCTTCAGGTAGATTTCCCCGTTTACAGTCCCGATACCCGAGCAGGACCGAATAGCTCGATAACTGGCCTTGGTATTTAGGAGCTCAGATTAAGACGTAAAATACCTGAGGATAATACCATAAAATTGTTCCCACAATGGTATGAGAATACCAAATTTAGGTGAAACAATACCAAAATAGTACCTCTCAGGTATTTCCAGGTATCCAAAATACCAAGTTTTGTTATTCGAGAGATATTTTGCTTGCAATTCTTAGGTATTTTGCTTAGGTATTCTACCTCTTAATCTGAGCTCCTTAATACCAAGGCCAGTTATCAAGATCAAAATTAGGTATTCATGAGTTGTTGTCTCCTGCTCGGGTAGTCATGAAAGGCGCACTTCGTTTGCCACATGAGCAGATCGCTTGCCAAATCATGTATTGCGAGGCAAACTTTGAAAGTTCCTGCTTCCTTACATCCTCCGGAACATCAAAACTGTGCTGGACGATGAAGAATAGTAGCCCCGGAAACTGCCGAAAGACCGCCTTAACGTTAGTCTCATCATCCATGGTGAGACGATGAAGCTTCGTCAGCATCTGGGTGTACAGTTTCCCAATTTCTCACTGCATTTTGCCGTTCGTCACGATTTGGAGCCTTCTGCATCTTTTACGTACGCAGTCCTTCCCGGTCCTTGGCTCTCTGAACAAAAGACTTGGACTTCACAACACGCTTGTGATCCTGATCACTAATAGAACCTCCATTCTGACCGTATTTCTCCTTCCGTTCGATGCTCAGAGTTTTGTAGTAACGTTTTACCACACGACTCACCGTTGACTGCACGATTCCGAGTTGTTTTACGATGTCCCGATGAGAGAGTTGAGGATTTTACAGGTGCTTGGGCAAAATTTATTCGCGACGTTGCTTTTCGGGTGACGCCATTTTGTCCAATATTCGAAAAACTTACGACGATAAAAATGCAAAAAGAAAAAAACACTCTAAACTACATCTCCCCCCCCCACAATTCTCAAGAGAAAATACCCAATGGGTAATTTTCTACAGCGTTTTTCCGTGATGCACGGAATGATGTGGGACACCCTCTACCTAACGGAAGAGTACGTACTTATGTGACCACCTTAAGGACGGACTTTAACGCTAGGATAAGTTTACTGAAAACAGATAAAGGGTGTCCACGATGAAATCAACAATCAATATGCAACTAGCGATTTGAAATTGGTTCACTGTTGTAGAACCCCTTGGTCCGAATTACACCTTGAAGTCAGCACCTTGTTATACATATTTGCGCCTTTGTTTTGATTTGCTGTGTTATTTTGACAGAGTATTTGAGAGTGTGTTCATGTGAGTTCATTATAAGGGGTGCATTATTGAGCTTGGGACCGAGCTTGGGACGATGTTCTAGTACTGACTGAGCCAAGAAAAAAATCGTTATTTGTATGGGACCTATCTGGTCTTAGAGTTAGTCTATGATGAAATTGCCACACACAAAATTGATTCGCAAAATTCGAGTTTTCATCCGATTGCCATCAAATTTTCAGGGATTGAGAAATAACTATTAAACTTCATTTTACCATTTTACTCGCATTTTATTAACAGTCCATACGCAAATGCCTGCACCTTTGGCCTTAACCCCGGCCATAAGATTCTGCACAACCTGTGAATCAACCGTTTTTTGCATGTAAACCCATACCTTCTTCAGTTCCTCGACTGTCTTCACTACCTTAGGTCGTTTAAGAAGGTGCTGCTTCATAATCGCCCAGTACTTCTCGATGGGGTGGAGCTCCGGAGTGTTGGGAGGGTTGAACATTTTCGGCACGAAATTGACCTTATTGTCCGCATACCACTTCAGCACGTCCTTGGAGTAGTGGCATGAGGCCAAATCCGGCCAGAAGATTGTTGGGACGTTATGGGCCTTCAGGAGAGGAAGCAGCCGCTTCTGGAGGCACTCTTTATGTACACCTGTCCGTTCATCGTGTCCTGGGTCACGAAAGGTGCACTCCGCTTCCCGCACGTGCAGATAGCTTGCCAAACCAGGAATTTCTTTGCAAATTTGGACATCTTCTGAGTGCGGACATGCTCCGAACGCTGAACTTATCCTTGGCCGTGAAAAACAGGTTGCCGGGGATCTGTTTGAAGTCGGCCTTCACATATGTTTCGTCGTCCATGATGCAGCATTCAACTTTCGTCAGCATGTTGAGGTACAACTTCCTGGCACGGGTTTTGGCGGACTTGTTCTGCTTCTCGTCGCGATTAGGGTCCTTTTGTACCTTGAACGTTCGAAGCCCAGCCTTAGTTTTGGCCTTCTGGACAAAACTTCGGCTTAGGTGCAGCTTCTTAGCTACATCCCGAACGGAGGCGTTCGGATTTCGGTTGAAGGCCCCAACTACGCTGTTGTGATTTTTGGTGTTGTACGGAATACTTTTTCATTCACTTCTGGGCTTCCGATCGGTGGTCAACCGTTCCTCGAACCGCTTAATCACTCGCGACACCGTGGAATTCGCGATTCCCAACGTTTTAGCGATGGAACGATACGAGAGATCCTTGTTCTCGTGATGAATGCGCAAGATTTTATCACGCACGAGCTGTTCTTTCGACTCCATTTCCGCGAGTTTTGATCACAGGACTTTAAAACTTGCAGGATGTAAATAATGCACTATGAACTAAATCCACCCAAATTTTCATTAAATTCTACCCAACGGTTAAAAAGTTAGAGCAATTTCATAGTGTGGCAATTTCATCGTGGACACCCTTTATGTCTTACTGGTGAGGTTCTCTAGACATCCTAAGGATGAAGCCAATTACCTCTTATCCCAAAGCGCCACTGCACTCATTTATAGCTACTCGAAAATAAAGCGCCTCTAGCAGTGCAGTTCTCAAATCAACCGGAATACAGTGGTACAACAATACCGAAGATTTCAGTGGTTTATGCCTTGAAAGAACTGAGCCGAGCTCATAAAGAACGAAATCGTGAAAATTGAGGCCGCAAAGAACGAAAGTTCAACAAAGACATGTCAACATAAAAAGTCGATTACCAAATACACCAAGCCAATACAGCTGTCGTGAGTTCGGTTATTCATTACCGAGCCTTGTCATTTCAAATTATATGCGAGGGAACTGTGCCCTGAAAACTTTCTGATAAATTGGTTGTGCTTCTAAAGATTCTTCAACGTATTTGCTGCTACGAAACGAGCAAGCAGCTAGATGAACAAAGAAACAAGAATTCACGTAATAAGAAGGAACAGCACGGCGTGAAGACTAACTTACAGCACTAACTTTTCGCAGTACGATGCTGCACAGCATAAAGCATCCATAGCGCAGATACTCCATTAATTTTGTTCAGAAAAATAGACATCAGGTCTTGGAAAACCTGTTAACGTGAGGCAATTTGCTCATCAGCAAACTATATTAAATGAACTTACGAATCTTCTGCACGAAGGAACGTTTCGTGTGCCTGCCTGTCATTGTAAAATGCAGAATCCACGAAAATAATCAATTTCATCGAATCAACAACAGTCTACGAGATGATGTAGGTAGTTGATGTCTCTCATCCATGCACCGATGACCGAACCATTTCTAGCAGCGTGAACAACATAAACACGTAGAAGAGGCATTGGAAGTGAACGAATTGTCTCGTAGCACCAACACTCATCACAGCAAGCTGACACAGTGTTGCTTCGAGCGAACCAAGTGAACCCCGCTAGATCTTTCCCAAGCAGACAGAAAATAGGAAACACATTCAAGCACTATCATCATCCATTCATGGGAAGCAAACGAAGGAGAAAACACGTGCTTCGGGGCTGGGTAGCGAGAGACTTCGCGTTTCATAGCAACAACATCCGCTTGGAAAACCAGAAGCTTCACAATCTCGTCGGGAATCCGATACCTACGGGCAGCGGAACGTGCAAGTGTTGCATGGCTGTGTCAGTCCGGCCCGGCGAATGGCACGGTTCACGGTTCCATTCGTGATCTTCCGACAGTCGGTCGGTCGGTCGGACGGCCGTAGCAAAGCAGTGAAACGAATTTCTTGTCGGAACATTAACAGGGTAGCATGCTTGCTAATCAAATTTCTACACTCACATATATGATGCACTCAAAATCGCAACTCTTTTGCGTTTTGAGTCCGAGACGTTCCGTTCCGTTGCCGGTGTGTGAAACTCATGCCCCCGGGGGGTGAATTGTTGAAATTTTAAAGTTGCAATGCACTCCAATATTTTTAAAACAGGGGAACATACCGGCACACCGGCTGCAGTGTGAGGCTGCTGTTGCCATTTAAATTATTCGTTATTTAATTTAGTCTGCCGGTTTTTAGTTTGGCTTCTCGACTCCTCTGCCTTCGCACAACGAACGACGACGCTCGAACCATGCTCGTCTCGTCGATTGTGAAAGTGTGAGCGTGCTCACATGGTGCGCAAAGAAGTGATCATCAACATAAGGAGGTAGTTTTGTTCGGTTTCCTTGGCTCGGGGCTCCGTAATCGGATTGTTTTAATTTTTGTTCAGTGGTGCTTTAAAGTGGTGTTGTTTTTTCAGCTTAGAAAAGAGTGTGGGAAGGAAATGTTGCCTCTTTTATTTTTTCGCAGTTTGCTTTTCTAACAGTCGAACAGGATCACGATGGAGGGGATTGTTTTGATACGGGCAGGGTGTCTTTTTATAGCCTGGGGTATGTTCGGATGATGCTGTGGTAGCATAAAATAGATGTGAATATGTAGTTGACATCGATCAATTTTTCTATGGTTGTATTGAAATCGAATAAATCAATATGTTCCTAGCATGGAATAAACCCGATTAAAGCATAACATCATAAAGATAGCAATTTGAAAACTTATTTTGATGTCAACGTCAATTTGAAATCAAAATTTGATTTACCTTAACAATTGTTAAATTTGTTATCAAATCTAGCTTTTATCTTGCTGTAATCTTGCGTTCCATTTCCGTAGGTAAAAGTAGTTTTGTTTTCATTAGCTTTAAAGAACATTAAGTGAAATACTCATTTGATATCAACAGAAAAAAAAGTACAGCAAACGGACTTATCAGTTTTCTGTCACTGATAGCCAGGGTTGCCGCATGCACAGATTTATCTAGATTGACACCGATTTTTTTTTTTAATTTCATTCATACAGATATCTGTATGTGAAGGTTTTTGAGATTCTTGAATTGCTTATCCACTCAAAAACTGTCTTTTTACAATTTCTCAAAGATTCTCAGACATTCCGTAAGATATTCCTTCTGGCATTTCTATAAGCATTCTTCAAACGTTTGTAGGCATTCCTCCATGGATTCTTTCAGAAGTTTTTTTTGGCATGTTGCATCGGAAGTTTTTCAAAACATTCTTGTGATGAAATGCTTGAAGCAATCCCCGATCTTGTGAAGTTTTGTGATTCTAAAGCAATCCCTCCAGTGACGAACTAGCCCACGTGGCTAAAAGTCACAAAAAAAAGAATCCTTGGACATTTGAAAGAATTTCACAAAACTATATGGTTATTCCGGAATCCAAGAGAGTTTGAGCTGTTAAGTCAAATACCTGTTACTACAAATGAGAAAAAAAATTAGTATTTTCGATTTAATTCCAACTACTTTTGCTCATTTTGACAAATACGCGTGTGTTGTCTACAATGTGCAGCCTTCTTCAGTGACTCGTACTAATAACTCGACTGAAAGAAAACCTTCGCCACCTGCTGCATACATACTATTTTCTAAATACGTTTACCTATCATTACTTTGTTTATACCTATGATATTATAATTTTATTTATGCATATCCTGAGTAAAAAACAAATGTACTTTATATCTACCGTTTTTTTTTTTTCTATACCCAACCTAATTATTGTGTAGCAGCGGGTGCTCCGCTGCGTTGGCTTTGTTGCCGTTTAGGTAGTAAGTTGAACAGCCCTGTGTAACCGTTGCCTTGGGCTTTGTTTAGAAGATTTGTGTTCTGTTGTTTGTTTATTTCTAAGCTTTCTGCGACGTCTAATTTCCAGGGTGCAGAGGTAGTCCGTAATATTGTGATGTCATTTGTCGTTAGGTCGTGATTTTCCATGAACATGTGTTCTGCGACTGTCGATTTGAGGTTATGTGAAATTCCTTTCTTGTGATGCTCTTTGAACCTTGTTGCCAGGAAATCACAAACAACCCTCTCCGACTCACCTTAACCCCTGAAACGGGTATCCGTACCCTTCGATAAAGACATTACACAAATGCTGAAACCACGACTTAGGGAATTTGAACCTGATTTAGGCGGTATCTGGCATAAATTTACACGAAATATTCCTTCAATCTATGACATCTAGGCATTCCATATATGTCCATTACATAACGCAAAAAATTACAACTGCGGTAGGCTTTGCACTTATTCCAGAATGTATTTTTCATTTTCTGTTTTCAAATGGACTTTCTACCAAATCTGAGCTGATCTGATTCATGCAGCGCTGTCGTCCCCTTTGGCTAGAGCACTGGTTCCCAACCTTTTCAGCTCCACGGCCCCTTTTGTGAACAATTGGATGTCTCGCGGCTCCCTGGAAAGTACCGTGAATAAATTTCGTTGAGATAAATAAAAACAATTGATTTGATCTGTTACTGTTAGATATTCGTTTTATTTCAAAATAACATGTCAATAACAGGAAACAACTGATTCAGTGCGATTGTTGCACCTGCTTTTGAGCAACTAGTTTCGTAATACGGGGCTGTGTTTGCGACAATGCCAATCTCATATCATCCTCAACGTTCAATCTGTTTCTGGTCTTGGTCTTTATTTGGAGAAGAGTTGAAAATCCGCTCTCGCAGAGGTACGTAGAAGCAAACGGGACAAGGATCTTCAATGCCAGCAAAGCAACTTTGGGATACGACTCGTACATGATACACCAGAACTGGTTCAAATCTTTTCACGGAACAAATCACGAGATGAGGAATCATTTCTCAGGTCCAAATATTCGTCCTGTATTTCGTCAGGAAGACTAGCCACATCCAGCGAAGAAGAAAACGGTTTCCGGACTAAAGCAGCATCTTCTTGCGTTAGCTCAGGAAGTAGCGCTCAAATTGTTCATCCAGCGAGTCAAGATGAGAAATAATTTCTGATTTCAAAACCGAATCCAGCTCGTTCGCTCCTTTGTCAGTCGTACTGCTGAGCCTATCGAACATGGCAACATTTCCAGAACTAACCTTTCGGCGCCAGTTTTTCAGCTTTGCCACGAATGCTTGAAGGTTGTCTTGAAAGTGAATTAGATTGGTTTGCTTTCCTGTAGCTTCAAGTTCAGTGAATTCAGATGTTCAAAAATATCTGCTAGGTAAGCAAGGCGCATGTGCCAACCATCGTCACTGAAATTAGCAAGCAAGTCGTTTTCCCTTGATTTTCCAAAAACATTTTGATCTCGTCCTTCAATTCAAAAACTCGGTTGAGAACATTCCCTTTCGACAACCAGCGCACGGCAGTGTAGAAAAGAAGAACCTCATGATCTGCATTCATTTCTTTGCAGAGTTCTTTGAATAAACGAGTGTTTAGAGCCCCAGATTTAACATAGTTCACAATTTTGATGACCGAATCAAGTACCTTTAACAATGGTTCCGGCAGGGTCTTGCTGGCAAGGGCATATCGATGAATCATGCAATGAATACCTTTGGCGTGTGGAGCAAGGTCTTTGACCTTTTTCTGAAATCCTGATTTCTTACCAAGCATTGCTGGAGCGCCATCGGTGCAAACTCCACCGACTTTTTCCCACTGTAAGCCACCCGATTCAAAAAATGTCTTGATTTTAGCCATAATATCATCACTTTTGGTAGTAGTTTCCAAATCACTACAGAAAAGAAACTCTTCCTTCAAATCGCCAGAGTTAACGTACTTCACAAATACCATAAGTTGCGCACATGAGCTGACATCCGTAGATTCGTCCAGTTGAATTGCAAACAAAGGGGATTGCTTGATTTCTTCCAAAATTTGCACTTTAACATCTTCGGACATATCGGCGATTCGTCTTTGAACGGTGTTGTCCGACAGTGAGACTTGCCGCATTTTGGCCGCACTTGCTTCCCCAAGAACTAAACTCACCATTTTCAGCATGCTGGGCTTGATGAGAGTTTCTCCGATTGTGTGTGGTTTTTTGTTTTTCGCAATTTCCAATGCTGCCTCATATGATGCCTGCACAACTGCAGTACTTTGTTGTTGGATGCTACCTGTAGCCGTTTGAGGCCAGCTTCATGGCGTCGAAAAAATGCCACATCCTTGGTGTTATGCTCGGAATGTTTCGTGTTCAAATGTCGCTTCAGTTTTGACGGTTTCATAGCTTCAACACTCAACACAACGTTACACAATACACACTGTGGTTTATCGACTCCATTAACCGTTAGTATCGTAAATCTGTACTTAATGTATTCTTCGGAATACTTTCTTTTCTTCTCCATGTCTGCGACTACCTGCGATAAATCGTTAATTTTTAGTTCTTTTACGTTCCATGTTTATTTTTATTTTCAAGGCTAAATTACCGATTCAAATTTGCAGTATTTGCAGAAATAATCACTCGTTGTAATCCTCCGACGAAAACAAGAAACAAGATCTGAGCAGCAACAATTTTAGTTCCGAAAATTTTAAATCGTGCAGTCAATTGATGTGACTCGACCCATGAATGGCTACACTTCGTTGTACAGAGGGACAGAGCAAGAGATGCTCATTCATTGCTGCCACTTTTTGACGTTTGATCGTCTTTCTCAATCTAGCACACATGAATTAGTGATGGTTTGTTTTCCGTCTGCCACTAATCTGTTTCCCTCTTGCTCTCAGTTCTTCGTTTAAGATCGTGCAGTAGTGTGCTCCGATTGAAGGCCAAAATACTCATTTGACTTGCTTGTTGAGTTGGGAGTGTTGCTCTCGCGGCAGAGAGCCGACGCATAAAACAGAAAACTATTTGTCTCTTTTTCTCCCTGTTCGAGAGTTGCAGACGTTGCAGTCGGAAAACAAGTGCTGTCAGACAGTACACGGAGACAAAAAGATAACCATTCTTGTTTAATTTTTTACACTTTCAACTAAAATGGAACTTGTCAAACTTTTCAAAAAGGCGTATTACTAAACTAGCGGAAAAAGATTAAATTTTTGTTTAAAAAACCAAGACCTTCGCGGCCCCCCTGTCGGCCGCGGACCACCGGTTGGGAAACCCTGGGCTAGAGTGTGATTTTACAGTTCTTTACATCTTTATCATTACTTCATCATAACTCACGTTGTTATATATGATAATATCGTTTTATTGTTTTTTCTTCATAAATGATTTAAACATTACTTTTTTTTATGTCCTTTTGTCTCCCTTTCAATTACATCTTCCCAGTTTTCCTAACTCAGGAGCAATAAGGCCAGAAAAAATAAAAGCGGATTGCTGTTAAAAGATCAGCATCAAGTAAATTAAAATGCATAAATGTTAGATTTGTAAAATTTTAATAGATTTAACAAAAAAAATTCAGGATGCCTCAAATCAAGATGTTGGTGAAATGCTGTTATCACTGAAAACGAACGATCATTTCGAGATTAACTGAATGGAGATCGTATATAATAGATACGAATGAATGTAGTATTTTTGTTTTACTTAAATATATACACTATTATATGAATATTTCATGGGGATGGGAGGGACCATCAGGGCACCCGATTGAAGCACTTTGAATGGGGAGAGTGGGTATACCAATTTCCCAATGCTAACAGTTTGTGAATAGAGGGCGGGCTCTTCTCCCGGCCCATTGGGGCATCCTCATGTTAGATAGCTTGCTCTTTTGACCAATCGGTCAATCTTGTAGTTGGAAGGACATTCTTTATATCCCTGTGGATACGTATGAGTGATGTTGCCTATCGATCAACCCAACCCCTTTTTGGCCCTTCATACAATGTCGTGATTAGGATAAGCAGTGCTTATTAAAGCTTGATCAAGTCTAACAGAGAGGAGAGCCCATTGCTGTCGGACTTAGTTTCCGTGTTACAATGGGTGGTAGTACATATCATACATCATCATACAACAATTTAATTCTAAAAACACCTGCCGCTTGAAGCTAGTTGTAAATTTTGTGTTATCAAAAGGCTATAAGCAAACAGCACGAAAATCCAGTATTCTTATTTTTGTTTTGCTTTTTGTGATGAGATAGTGTGTGCGGTGTTGTATTCATATATATTCATTCTCATGAGAGACAATTTTTGTTTTCGATTCCTTTTGGTCATATTCTTTTTTATTTTCTCTTGCTTATATTATGTAAAAAATGACATGACATTTAGAAAATGAAATGTAGAAGACAATTTTTTTTCAGCAACCGAACCAACTCAGAACTAACGAAAAGTCTCTCCACAGCTATTTTTTAACCGTCTAACAGGGGTGGGATTTTTTTAAATTTTCGTACAGTTCAGGGCCGAAGGATCTCATATTGTTATGAAACTTTATTCACACATAGGGTTAATAGATTTACGAATATGGTTGCCAGTTTTCCTGGAAAACACTGATTGAAGTTTTCCGAGTTTCCCGGACATAACTAACTTTTAAAAAATCATAACTCAACGAACGATTAATCGTAGAACATTTTTTTTTATCCAAACTGTAAATAAATGTCCTCGAAAACATGTAAAAAATTTAATGTTAATAAAAATTTCATCAAAATTTTCCACAGTGATAGAAATTATCTCTGAGCAATGGAAAATTTGGAAAAAAATTGTTCATTAATTCATAAACTTTCTCTGGTGAAATTTGGGGGCGATTGGCTTTTTTTTTGTATTTTTGATCTCTACTTTAAAAATACTCGAAATACTATGGGCCCGTAACTCGTCTTTTGTATTAGCATTGGCGTTTAAAAAAAAATCGTGGATGGAGCTACGATGAGGAATAAATCGTTGAAGACATTGGATGCCACCTTAAAAATAATCTCCACAAATAAATTTCTCGAGCGCTGACCTGGCTACGTCCATGCAACCATTTGAGATAGGGAGGATTTGGGATCTATCTCTAGAAGACACGGGGAACCCACGTAGTTTTTAGTAGATATCAAAGGAAATGGTTTGGTGTACAAAACAAACAATTATTTAAACAGTCGTTGGGAGCATCTAGTCTAAGAAGTTTAAGTGATGCTCCATTTCTCTTCAAGCGGTTGAGACTTAAGGGTTAACTATAGTCCTAGTTCCATGTGGCTTAGGATTATAGTGCTATTATTCGCTCTCTGAAACAAGAAGAATATCTGATAATATATATCTGAATAGTTTAAAGTTAAATAGATAGGTCAACCTGCCTGTAATCAGTGCCATAAATATATACATTATTTTTTTCGTTTTTGAGTTCTTTCATAGAATCTGTCGTAATACATATCTCTACTTTAAGACATGTATCAGGTGAAATACATTGCATTGAAATAACGTCTCGCCTCTTGTCCCCAGATAAGTAATTGATAAGCCTTTTCTTTGGAAACATCACCGAAATAAATCTTGATGAGCTCTTTAGGACCTCTTTAGGAGCTGTTTAGGGCAATTGCGCAAAGAACTGTAAAATATTTGCGACACAATTTCGTCCTACATCTTACAACTAAAAGATGTCCTTCGAGACCAGGTGAACATGCATTAGAAAAGTATGCCGCAAATAATTCAACAAGCAAGGTTGCACTCGACACTGAAAGAGCGTGTAAGTTGTAGACAAAATAAGCCGGTCTGTCAATAGATAAGTTTTTTTTTCTAGTGAAATTCAAATGAATTTGCTGCGTTTCTAGTAATATTTAGTAAAGTAAACAAGTGAAGTGGTCGTTAAAATTTTCCTAGTTTTTGAAACAGAATGGGGCTGATATGCAGCACTCACCGAATGGGGTAATGGGTTCCTTTAGTATTTGGTCACTAATGTGTCAGCCTAAGGCTAACTTATTTATTTAACTTGGTAGAGGAAAGAATTTTCTTCTATTTCGAATATTAAATTTTAAACAATGGTTTTAGCTTCCGTGCTTGCTCGTGGATCTCTATAGACTGAATTTAAATTTTCAAATCTCATGCCTATAGAGTTCGAGGTCATTGTATGAGTTGATAAAGGTAGGTATATAGTGTTACACTGAAAATATAATTTAGTTCTTTGAAGAGTTAATCTCTAGCCCCAGATCGGTGTAATAGGATATTACAGTCATCACCAATACGATATACAAATACGACATTCAGCGATTGGCACGTTACAACAAACAGAAAACAGTAATCTCTACCTAAAGCTATGTGAGAGATATCATTCGTGCTCCCCTCGCCCCATGCTAAGGTCCCGTATATTAACCTTAAAATTTAACTCTACGGGACCTAAAGCTAATTGGGTTTCAAACATATAAAGGATACTTAGCTGAATTCCAGTTGATCAAGTATAGAATAAGAAACAGGCAACAAGCAAAACTTTGAAAAATAAAACGGTGCAAATAAAAATATAAACGATGAGAGTAGAAAACTTTTCACGTATCCCTTAGTGCACCACTATGGGCCTGTCACTCGTCTTTACACAAAAATGAAAAAGTTCCTAAATCTGCCATCTTCCACAGGGTGCGGCAGAAAATAATGCAAAAATGTTCAAACTTGAGTATTGGGTTAATTCGTGTAGCTAGTGACTAATTTCTGTCGAAAGTGTATTTGGTTATGTTTACTTTCACGTGCTGCATTCAAACATTCTATTTGTCTTATTGCAAATTCGACAAACTTTCACGAAAGAAGCGATCACCAGTTTGTTGCTCGCCCAGAAAAAGCCGAAAGAGATTGCCTAGGTGGTAGGGTGCCATTTGGCAACAGTTTACCGCATAAAAAAGAAAACATAAGCACATAAGAAAACATGCAAAGGAAGCCAATATTTCGGAGAATCATCAAAGAAGACCTGCAGGCATTTTCCAGAGCCAGAATGAAACGCCACTTTATTACGGACCGGGTCAAGGAACTACGAGTGACTCGTCCCAAGAGATTGCTTTCTTTGTTAAAGAAGGAAAAAATGATAATCCTGTTCGCCAACGAAAAGCTTTTCATCGATGCTGTGGCCAACAGCCGCACGGCCCGGTTCATTTCACCACAGAAAATGGAGAACGTTCCGGAAAAAGTGAAATTCAAATTTCGACCAAACATCCAGCTGGTGTCATGATGTTTGGCTTGGTGGCGTCCAACGGTTTGAAAATGCCGTTTGTTTTAATTGATGCTGGAGTTAAAATCAATACCGAAGTGTATAACGGTATTTTAAAGGACCAAGTGCTTTCCTGGGTGAAGGCCAACTTCTCTGAGGACCAAAACGTTGTCCTACAGCAGGATGGAGCGCCGTGTCACACGTCCAATCGAACCCAACAATGATTGAACGATAACATGAAGTTTTGGCCGATGCAGTCCAGATCTTAATCCGTTGGATTATTCGATTTGGGCATATATTGAAGCACGAGCCTGCAAAACATCACACCCTAGTGTGGAAACCTGAAGTCAACCATAACACGCACATGGCAGTCAATGTCGGAGGACTACGTCCGAAAGGCATGCTCTGGCTTCCAGCGTCGGCTCGAGGATGTTATTAATAAAAATGGAGGACACATTGAATAAATTTGTTTAAAAGGACTTTATAAAGATAAATGCACTGGAAAATGTGGATATTATTGCTTGAATTAGTTGAAAATGGGATTTGAAAGAAATAGAACAAATTTTCGCATAATTTTCTGCCGCACCCTGTAGTTTGCTCGTGCGTTTTTCAGATGGTTGCTCGGATTGTTTCCTATTTGATTGGTTGCCCCGAGTTTGTTATTTAAGTCTCAACTGAAAATTCTTTAAAGAAGACGATGGTTAATTTATTTGTTACTTAACAATAGGCTTATAATTGCTTCTACGTGCTTGATGATTAGTTATTGATTATCAGAAGCTTACGTTCTCATGAACACTCGTGACTTTGGAGTGGTAAAGGGTAGCGGGGCTGGATGTGCCCCCATTGGGTCATGGAATCGTAAATCCAATTCAAATTTAATTATATATTATGTACAAATGTGTTTCCTTCATAGCGATTCTACTCCCCTTATCCAACGCTTGGAGGCGTCTATGGTCAAAATAAATAAACACAAGTTTGTTGTAGAAATCGAAAAAAAGTGTTCAAAATTGAGCGAAGGGCTTGGAAATAGCGGTAGGTACTCAAACCAAGGGCGTATTCTTCTTGCCTTACATCCCCAATGCAGGGTAGGTCATGGCACGAACGAATCCACCGCCTTGACTGGCCTGAATGCTGGAAAGAGTCGTTTTTTACCAATATACAAAAAGGGATGCAAACGATCCGTCGCCAACTATCGTGGAACTGCACTAAGTGCTGTATCGAAGATATTCGAATGAATTTTTCTCCACAGGCTGGTGCATGACTAACTATTCATAGACTATTTCTCCTGACCAACACGGTTTTATGCCTAAGCACGCAACGGCGACCAATCTTACCGTACAGCCCTATTGGGTTGTCTGAAATGATGACGTAGGACTACGATACTAAATGTAAGACATTTAGAAGGTACAATGCAATGTTTTTTGAAATATAAAATTTATGCAAGCAATTTGATGAATTCTGATTGATTTGGTGCTCAAAAATATAGACATAATTGAAAAAAGTAGGAAATATTTGTTGAGATGTGCTGGGTCGTCCAAACTGCCCAAGAGTTCAGAACTTAAGACCAACAGTTGTAACAGTAGCTTTATCCGCTAAACAATGTTATGATATATATTCAAACATATTCAATGAATATCCTGGAAGACCAACAGACAATATGAGATAATCTTGGGATATTCTATGCCAAACAAATTAACTTAACTTTGTATAGCCCATAAAACTGTTGTTACAATTTTAGACCTGAAGTTTTGAAGGACAGTTTGAATGAACTGAAACTAACAAGGTTATCCTATGATGTCTGTGGACGTTTTAGAAAATTTATTGAATATGTTTGAATACATATCGTAGCTTTGTATAGCCTAAAAGTTAAGGTTATTACCGTATATTTTAAGTTCTGAGCTCAAGGTTAGTTTTATGAACTTGAACATCCCGAGATAATCTGATGATGACTGGTGAGCTTACAGAAGCTTCATTGAATGTGTTTGAATGCATAGCATCACCTGTCATAGATCATAAAGCTAACTTTACGACTATAGCTCCTAAATTCTGAACTCAAGGGAGTTTTGATGACCTAGAACCCGAAGATTATGTCATAATGTCTGTTGTTCTTCTTCTAAAATATTCAATGAATATGTTTTATTACACATCGTAGCTTTGCATAGCCCAGAAAGATTTTGTTACAACTGTAGGTCCTATGTTCTGATCTCAAGGATAGTTTGGATGACCTAAAACATGTCATATTTGATTATAATGTTTTTGACGTAGACTACGTCTCACGGCAAGGAGTAGGGTGTCAAATGAAAATCGAAAATCTTTTTGTATTAGAGAGGGACTTTAACCAATTATGTCGTTCCATGAACGTCTCGCATACAGTTGAGAACGGTATAAAACGCACACTTAGGAAAAATTAGCCTCATTCGTTTGGCAGCATTGAAGCTGTGCGGAGCTGGTCGCTGGTAGCTAGTTACAGGCAGCTGGTCGCAGCTGCTTCATTCGTCCGGCAGCGGAGCTGGTCGCAAAGGCAGCTGGTGGTCACGCAGCAGATGGTGGTGGCAAGTACCAGGCTCTCCCACACAGCGATCGTCGCGATGAGGTAAAATGGCGGATTATGAGGGCGCACAATCGCGTCGGTTTGTGCAATCCGCCATCTTACCTCATCGTGGCGATTGTTTCGTCGCGACTTCGAAAACGCTGCTGTTTGGGGAAAGCGTCCTTGGGGGCGAGCAGCAGTAGGTGGAAATAAACTGTCCTTTTGAGGACAATGAATTAAAATAAAAGAGTTGGTTATTAAAGAACTAATCTTCAATTTAGTTCGGTGCTCGATGGAGGGCGAGCCATCAGTAAAAATTTTACCCAGTTGGTGTGCGCAACCCATAAATTGATAATCTGTCCTTTTGAGGACAATCAATTTAAATAAAAGAGTTGTTTATACAAGAATTAAACTTTTATTTCGTTTGGTTTGTGTGCCTAATCTCATGGTGCCGATTCGTTCGCCGCAACTGCAAAAACGCCTCCATGGAGGGCGAGCCATCGGGAAAATTTTACCCAGCAGGTTGGCACAACCCACTAATAAATAATCTGTCTTTTTGAGGACAACCAATCCAGTTCAGAGAGTTGTTAATATAAAGGGTGATACGGTCAAAATTTGGTCAAGGGAAAACGCGTGTAAATCGGTGAAATCGTTTATTTAAAAAATCAATTTAAATTTCTTTTTCAAGTTCAATTAGTATAAAATTCAGGAAAAATATTCAGTTAGGCTTCCGCTTTTCCAAATCCGAATTGCCGGGCCTTACGCTTGACCCCTGCCATCAGATTTTGTACAGCCACCTTGTCCACCTTCTTCGCCGCAGAAAGCCAGTTTGCCTTGAACTGCTGCTCGTCCTTAGCAGTTTTTTTGGTCTTCTTTAGGTTCCGCTTGACAATAGCCCAGTATTTCTCAATTGGGCGGAGCTCTGGCGTGTTGGGAGGGTTCTTGTCCTTGGGAACCACCTGCACGTTGTTGGCGGCGTACCACTCCATGGCCTTTTTACCGTAATGGCAAGATGCCAAATCCGGCCAAAACAGTACGGAACAACCGTGTTTCTTCAGGAATGGCAGCAGACGTTTATTCAAACACTCTTTCACGTAAATTTCTTGGTTGACAGTCCCGGAAGCTATGAAAATGCTGCTTTTCAAGCCACAGGTACAGATGGCTTGCCAAACCAGATATTTCTTTGCGAACTTTGACAGTTTCGTGTGCTTGAAAATATCTGCTACCTTTCCCCTTCCTTTTGCCGTATAAAACTCCTGTCCCGGAAGCTGCTTGTAGTCGGCTTTGACGTAGGTTTCGTCGTCCATTACCACGCAGTCAAACTTCGTCAGCATCGTCGTGTACAGCCTCCGGGATCGCGCTTTGGCCGTCGTATTTTGTTTATCATCGCGATTTGGAGTCACTACCTTCTTGTAAGTCGATAGTCCGGCTCGTTTTTGGCTCGATGCACGGTTGTAGACGATACACCCAGCTTATTTGCGGCATCTCGGAGAGATAGGTTAGGGTTTCGCTTGAAACTACCGGCAACTCTCTTTGTCGTCTCAGCGGCTTCCGGTTTTCGATTTCCCCGATTCAGACTTCCTGGCTGTCGACAAACGTTCCCCAAACACTTTAATTACATTTGTAACGGTTGATTTGGCAACTTTTAGCGATTTTGCCAACTTTGCGTGCGAGTAGCTCGGATTTTCGCGATGCGCGAGCAAAATTTTGATACGCTGCTCTTCTTGCTTGGACGGCATTTTGACAACTGAAGAGTGAATTCCAAAATCAAAATAGGAGCAACATTCTACACACACACACCTTCAAAATGAGGGGTGTTCAGGTTTTTTAAATGCAAAATTGAAAGAAATACGTCAAGTTGATATTGACCAAATTTTGACCGTATCGCCCTTTAAGAATTAAATTAATATTTCGTTCGGTTTGTGCGCCATTGAATTTAGTGCCAATTTGTTCGTCACGACTGCAAAAACGCTACTGTTTGCGGGAGAGCATCCATGGAAGGCGAGCAGGACAATTCTCCGTCCGTGAAAAAATTTTCCTAGTTGGTTGGCGCAACCCGCGATGAATCAATAAATCAATTCAATTTCTAATTTAAAGAGAGTTATTCGAATAAGAGTTTATCTTACATTTCGGTCGCATGGCAGTCATATTGGATTTTGCCAAGTCGTTACTAGGCAACAGTGTGCTATGCAGCGGATCCATAAAATCAGTGAAAATAAATCAAAGCCTTTGATTTATTTTTACCGAAAAAATCCTACCAGATACAAATCCATCTTTGCTATTTTCCAATTTAATATTCTCAGCTTGAGAGTATCTTTGATTGGGATTTTCGTTTCAAATTGTCGATTGGCAGCCAGTGGTATTAGCAAAACTTGTTTTCCCTTCGTCACATACCTTAAACCACACAAATTTCCTATCACGGACACCATTTTCGATGGTGAACATGATATTCGAACCAACATTCTCTGTAAATTCCAATTAGTAGTGTGTTACAAACAGTTGTTCTGTTGTGTTAACTATTCGCGTTGGATAGAATCCTGCCTCTAGTAAAGAAAAAGCTTTTTGAGAAACGGTGAAAGTTAGAATGCCTAACCGATTTGAGGTAAAGGCAACCCGTCATATTGTGACTTAAACTGCTTCTTTCGGTGAGGATAAGCGACCGGCACGAATAATTGAAATCCTTTTAACGCTAATAATAGCCACACAGAACTTCCTGACATTATAGTGCATCACTTGGTTTAACGTAGTTTACATCAACCGGTCGTGTCTTGTACGCAACCCCACTGATTTTTTAACTTTAAGAATGTTAAATGAATATGTTTGAATAAGTTTTGAAACGTGACTAAAATGTACTGTTAAAACTGTAAATCTTAAGTTTTGAACCTCAAGATAGTTTGGATGACCTAGAACATCCCAAGAGTATCTTCTTGTATTTTTACGTTCTGAAATATACACTGAATACAAGGTTGCGGCTTATCATTTTTGACTTATCCATATTCATTTGCCGATAGCTCTTTTCAAGAAGCTCAATTTCAAAAATATAATGTATGATGAACTTATGGTGCTTGAGTAGACCTACAACTTGGCCTAACAATACATAGCTCTATCTCTTATATCTGGAGGAATAAGAGCGTATATTCGCAGTGATCTTCGCGATGATATTCGCGGTGAAGATCACGCGATTATCATCGTGAAGATCACTGTGAATATACGCTCTCATGTCGAAGATATAGGAGTTAGAGCAATGTACTGTTAGACAAAGTTGTAGGTCTATTCGCTGCACTGCAAGTTCATCATACATCATATTATCAATCGACCCTCTGAAGAGATATTGGCAAATGGAATATGCCTGAGTCAAAAATGATAAGCGCAACCCTGACTGAATATACTTGCATACGTGACGTAACTTTGTGTAACTTTTAACATCGTAGATTCAAGTTCTGAACTTCAGGGCGTTTTTGAATTACCTAGAGGATCTCAAGTTATAAAATAATAACTATTGACCATCTAAAAAAATCAATGAATAAATTTGAATACTTATGCAGTCGCCATATACAGTCCAAAAAACTACTGTTACAACTGTAGATCTTAAGTTTTGAACTTAAGAACAGTTTGGAGTACCGTAAAATACATTGTCCTTGCACACTCCAAAGCACGTATTGTTGCAACTGTAGATGTTATGTTTATAAACTCAAGGACAGTTTTGGATGACCTAGATCATCTCTCCGTTTATGTCATGATGTTATTTTACGTTCGAAAACATTCACTGAATCTGGTTTGAATACGCAGCGTTGTGTGGCTCAAAGAGCTATGGTTACAACTGTAGATCTTAAGTTCTGAACTCAAGGAACCAATTTAGATGACTTAAAGATCATCATGAAGTTATCAAATAATGACTTTTTGATCTTCCAAGAGTTAGTTCAATATGT